>ONZH01004428.1:0-65636 GCA_900303285.1 Rhinella marina | reverse complement strand
ATGACCGACGGACTGTGGTGTGCAACCTGTGCCACACCAGGATCAGCAGGGGAGCCACCACTACCAGCCTAACCACTACCAGCATGCGCAGGCATATGAGTGCTAAACACACGACTCAATGAAACCAAGGCCGTTCACCTCCTGCAGATCACACCACTGCTCCTTCCCCTGTGTCACATGCTGGCTCAGCGAGTCAACCCCCCTCCCAGAACCCCGGCACAAGCGCCTCCCACCCTACAACCACCCCTTCACCTCCATGATCCTTCACACCCTACACCAATGTGTCCCAGCGCAGCCTTCAACTGTCTTTGCATCAGACATTGGAGCGCAAACGCAAATATAATTCCACCCACCCACATGCACAAGCCCTAAACGTCCACATTTTCAAACTGCTGAGCCTGGAGATGCTGCAATATAGTCTGGTAGAGACTGAGGCTTTCCGCAACCTGATGGCGGTGGCTGTCCCTCGGTACTTGGTCCCCCACTATTTTTCATGTGCCATCCCAGCCCTACACCAGCACGTGTCAGAGAACATCATCCATGCCCTGACCAACGTGGTTACTGAGAAGGTCCACCTAACCACGGACACGTGGACAAGTGCTGGCGGGCAAGGACACTATATCTCCCTGACGGCACATTGGGTTAACTTGGTGGAGGCTGGGATCGAGTCTGACCCTGGGGCCGCTCATGTAATACCCACACCAAGGATTGCGGGGCCTACCTCGGTCACGGTTTCTCAGACTTATTATGCCTCTTCCTCCAACCCCTCCTACTCTCAAATACAATCTGTGAGCACGGCGCCTTCAGTCGGTAGCTCTAGGCGCAGCAGCACTGCCGTGGGTAAGCGCCAACAGGCGGTGCTGAAACTGCTGAGCTTAGGTGACAAGAGGCACACGCCCAAGAGCTGTTACGGGGGATCACGGCGCAGACCGATCTTTGGCTGGCACCGCTGAAACTCAAACCAGGCATGGTTGTGTGTGACAACGGGCGTAACCTGGTGGCGGCTCTGCAACTCGGCAGGCTCACATATGTGCCATTATACACCAATACTAGTTCCCAAAGTAACAGCAACCCATATAAACACTGCATATAAAACCTGCCTGGCCCACGTGTTCAATTTTGTGGTTCAGCGGTTCCTCAAGACATACCCCAATTTGTCTGATTTGCTCACCAAGGTGCAACGCAGCTGGGCGCATTTCCGCAAGTCAACCACAGATGCTGCCACTCTCAGGGCAGTGCAACGGCGCTTACAACTGACTGCTCACCGACTGTTGTGCGACGTGCCCACACAATGGAATTCCACATTACACATGTTAGCCAGGGTTTACTAGCAGCGAAGAGCAATTCTAGACTGCCAGATGACAACTTCCACAAGAACTGGTAATCAGGTTAGTCAGCTTCTTCAAGTGTACAATGAGGAGTGGACGTGGATGTCTGATATCTGTCAGGTGTTAAGCAACTTTGAGGAGTCAACACAGATGGCCAGCGGCGATGCCGCTATTATCAGCGTCACCATCCCGCTGCTTTGTCTGCTGAAAGTCACTGCTCAGCATGAAGTCAGAGGCTTTGCGCTTGTCACAGGAGATGGGGGAAGAAGATACGTTGCTTGATAGCCAGACCACCCTTAGGTCTGTTTCTCAGCACGTATTCGAGGATGAGGAGGAAGAGAAGGAGACTGTTGGCGAGACTGAAGAGGGTACCTATGCTTATTCCTTCTTATCTGTTGAGTGTGTATGGGCTGAAGAGGAGGAGCTGGAGGAGGAGGAGGAAATGGAGAGTCAGCCTATTGAGATTATTGCGTGTTGGGACCCTGGCGCACATGGCTGACTTTATGTTAGGCTGCCTTTCCCGTGACCCTCACGTTAGAAGCATTTTTGACAACACCGATTACTGGGTGTTCACCCTCCTGGACCCCTGGTACAAGCAGAACTTTTCCACTCTCATTCATGTAGAGGAAAGGAGTATGAGAGTGAGTCAATATCAACAGTCCCTAGTGCACAAGCTGAAACTATCCTTCCCATCTGACACTGTTTGTGGCAGAGGACGTAGTTCTGTGGGCCAACTTGCGGGGGAGACGAGAGGAGCAGGCAGCTTGTCAAGCACTGGAAGGGGAACACTCTCCAAGGCCTTTGCAAGTTTTATGGCACCCCAGCAAGACTATGTCACCCGTCCCCCAGTAGGGGGGAGCTGTTCAGAAAGATGGTGAGGGAGTACCTAGGTGACCATACCAACATCCTGCGTGATCACTCTGCTCCATACAACTACTGGGTTGCACAGCTGGACACATTGCCCAAACTGGCGCTCTACGCCTTGGAGGTGCTGGCCTGCCCTGCCGCTAGCGTGTTGTCAGAGTGGGTCTTCAGTGCAGCTGGTGGCATCATCACTGATAAGCGTACACGCCTGTCAACAGACAGTGCTGACAGGCTGACGATTATTGAAATGAATAAAGCCTGTAAAGCAGCTCAACATGAAGATTCTTTATGTATCTGCCATCATGTTCGGTCAGGCTGTCCGTAGGTTCACCACCTCTGTCGTCCGCCGAAGCGACCACTATGAGGAAGGCCCAGGCAAGAACATTCCCTTTTCAATTGAGAACAAGTGGAGACTTCTAGGAGTGATGACACTTTTCTTCGGCAGTGGATTCACCTTCCCCTTTATCATTGTCAGACATCAGTTGTTGAAAAAGTAATTGGTGATGAAGAAAATGTAAAGGTGCAGTGGACCGTCTGTGAAGCAAACCTATATATTCCCACCATGCCAGCCATGGGTTGTAAATAAACTAATAACATGAAAAAAAAAACAATTTTACAGGAGGGTCAACTTCAGACACTCCAAAACAAATTTTTGGGAGGCTCACCTACAGCCATTTGACTGCAATCTCAGTCTGACCAAGGCATTGGTGGTGTCACCGCCATGCTGTGTCAGTGTAACATTTTATGTGCTTCACCTGCTACCTGACTGTAACTTGGTCACTTGTTGGTGTCAACACTAGACTGTGGCTACTGTACCGCACACGACAGAATTGTTCATTGCACTGTAGTATATATAACTGAGAGGAAAAAAAGGAATTTTTAGATTTTTACCGCAAATGACTACATTTTGCACTGGACTGTAATACATATAACTGAGAGAAAATATGTATTTTATAGACTGACACTGCTGTGCAGCACATTAGAGAATTGTTCACTGGACTGTAGTACATATAACTGAGAAAAAAAACGTAGTCTTTAAATGGCGGCTATTTTACCGCAAACCACTACATTTTTCACTGGACTGTAGTACATATAACTGAGAAAAAACGTATTCCCTAGACTGACGCTACTGTACAGTACACTACATAATTGTTCACTGGACTGGAGGATACATAACTGAGAGAAAAAACGTATTCCCTAGACTGATGCTACTGTACAGTACACTACATAATTTTTCACTGGACTGGAGTACATATAACTGAGAAACATATTCCCTAGAGTGAAGCTTCTGTACAGTACACTACATAATTGTTCACTGGACTGTAGTGTATAGAAATGATAGAAAAAAAAGTATTCCTTAGACTGCACTACAGATCCCAGCAAGCTAAGGTACAGCAGCAGCAGCAAAAATGAGTACTGAGGACTTTGGGCAATTTATTTTAGGTCTGTGTGGACCAAATGCTGTCCCTTCTACCACCAGTGCACAGCATGCAGCCAAGATGGCGGTAGCTGCACTACAAGTCCCAGCCAGCAGCAGAACCCCCCCCCCCCAAAAAAAAAAAAAAAAAAAACGTGCTTGTAGCCCTTAGAAGGGCTGTTGGGTTCTTTGTGGGTGATTCCTGCCTAACCAACAACTAAATTGAGGCCCTATCACTCACCCTGACAGACAGCAGCTCTATCCCTAATAGCATGCAGGCGGCGTCTGACGCGAGGATCGCGGGACCAGATTCTTATATTCCCAGGTCATCTGATCTGGCCAGCCAATCCCTGCTATCGACTTGTAGGGGCCCCACGTGATGCTACTAGGTACCAAAGACTCTCCTGCGTGTTCATTGGCTGAAAAAAGTGCCTAACATGCAGGAAGAGGAAGTTGCCATTTCCTCAAGGATCGCGATATGCTCGCCCGAGTAGCGAGCATATGCGAATACCCTAATGCTCGAACAAGCACCAAGTTCGGACGAGCATGTTCGCTCATCTCTATTTATTAGCAGTTGTGTATTGAAGTGAGAAAATTTCAGCCATTTTTGGCGTGAATTAGTGGCAAAAAAATATTATTTGGCTTATAGCTCCGCAGTTATGTACTAAAGCTTTTTTTTTGGAGTGAATTAGTGGGGAAAAAGGCCTATTAGTCCTTTTTGACCTATATTGGCAAAAAAAGTATTATTTGGTGTATAGCGCTGCAGTTATATGTTCTAAAGCATTTTTTTTGCCATGTATTAGTGGGTTTATTAGTCATTGTGTAATGAAGTTAGTAAATTATAGCCCTTTTTGGGGTGTTTTAATTTCCTTTTTATTTATTTAACAGTATACCAGACAGAGAAGTCACAGGCCCTGCACATGGGAGTGGCAGAGGTCTAAATGTTTCTGGCGCAGGCACAGGTCACAGCAGAGTAAGGGGGCGTGGCATCAGGAGTCATAGTGAGAGGCCTGAGCTTCCGGTGTCATCTAGTGGTTGTATCTTGAACCGCAACCCAATGGTTCTTGGGACAAAGTGGTAGAGCATCCACTTTGTCCCAAGTGACATCAGATGCCCCAAGCTAAGAGTCGGTGGGTTTGTCAGACACAACCCTTAGTTGGCATATCCTGGAAGTAGGCCCAGTGCTCTCATCTGTCCTCCACCTGTCTCTGTCCTTTTCTGTTCCCTCCGCGAGAGAAGTAATGCATGCTGTGGGCTCAGCTCCACTATACAGCGAGGACGAGCTACAGTACTAGAGGACAGCCAGCAGCTACTGCCCAGCCAAGATGTGGAAGAGACATCTGCAACTTCCTCTGTTAGGCGGGCAAGTAGTGATAAGGAGAGAAGTGTGGGGGCTGGTGTTGCGAGCGGTCGGGCTCGTGACCCACAGACAGTTGAGGAGGACATCAGTGACATGCAGACAGTATTCAATGATGAAGATGTAGCCGATCGCACTTGGGAGCTGGTTGAATTAGGGGCTTCATTATCGGGAGAAGAGGGTGGCAGCTTGCCCGTGAGGCAGAGGCGGAGCCAGCAAGTTGCTTGCGTGGCCGGAAGACAGCAGGGTGGCAGCAGTGAGAGGTCAAGAACCAAACATGCCTGAGGTATAGCACCTGCTTTGCAGGAGCCTAAAGGGCTGCAAAGTAGCTGTGCAGGGGTTTATGGAGGCAGTGGCTGTAGCAGTCAGTCAGTGGGGAGTGTAAAATCAGGTACTTAGCGGTGTAGCAGTTTTTTGTTAAGCTGCCAGGTGAGGCGAACATGGCCATTTGTAGAATCTGTGGACAGAAGGTGAAGCGTGGCCAGTGTTGGCACCACGACCCTGCATCAACATAAGCAGCATCACCATAAAGTTGCCTAGGAGAACAGTTGCTCCAATGTGGTTGTCCAGACTGCCACGCACCTAATTTCAGGCAGTTAAGGCTCCACTACCTTAGTCAAAGGAAGCTGCTGTCTATCCTTCCCATCATCTGCTGGTCCTGATGCTCCTGCTCTTCTTCCTCCTACTCTTTGTCAGTCATTCAGTTAGAAATCGATTAATGAAGCAATTGTCAAGAGACAGTAGTATACATGTACTCCTCCAACTGCACTGATGCTGAACTTTCTCCTTGCTAAGTTGCTGTTGCTGCAGTCCCTCACTTTCCAAGTGGTGGACTCTGCACCTTTCAAAGAACTAATGGTTTGTGCCGAGCCGAGGTGGAGAGTCCGTAGCCATCATTTCTTTGCCAAAGACAGTACCAGCCCTGCACACATATATAGAGCAGAAGGTGGGCTAGTTCTTGAGCCTGTCAGTATCTGCCAAAGTGCACGACAGCGCCAACATGTGGAGCTGTAACTACGGTCAGGGACAATATATGTCCTTTACTGGGTAAATGTGGTTCCTGCCCAGCCACAACAGCATCTTGGCCATGTGCTGCTGCTTCCTCCTCCACATTCTAATGCCACTGGTCCTGCGACAATGTCTGCCTCTGCCTCCTCATCCTTCACCGTGTTCTCGGTCTCCATTGCAGGGACAATTCACAGTGCCCCACCAGCATACCATGCGTGCTGGGCACGCCAGTGTCACACTGTTCTGCACCTAGTTTTCCTGAGCAAAAGGAGTCACACAGTGGAGAAACTGCTCCGCATCCTTAATGAATAAATCAAATTCTGGCTTTCTCCGCAACAACTAAAAAATTGGAACCATGGTGACCAACAATGGGAGGAACATGTTGTCTGTGCTGCATCAAGGAGGGCTGTGCAATGCACCCTGAATGGGGCACATGTTCAATCTGGTTGTCAAGCGGTTCCTGAAGTCTTCTAACCATCTGCAAGACATACTAAAAATGCCCAGGAAACTCTGCATGCACTTCAGCCACTCCTACACTGCCAAACACACCCTCCATGAGTTACAGCGGCAGAACGGCTGCTCGTCGTAATTCCATATTCCATATGTTGAACCAAGTGTACGAACAGAGAGAGGCCATAAACGATTTCTTGATAATCCATGCAGACAGGGGTACTCCACTGTGTAACTTCGATCACAGCCAGGGGTAGCTCATGCATGACACCTGCCATTTGCTTGTGTTCTTTGAGGAGGCCACTTTATTTGACAGTCGCGAGGACTACGGGATGAACAACCCCATTCCACTGATTCATATACTGAAAAAGATGCTGTTAAATCTGGTTGGTCAGGGGACTGGAGACATGGTGCCTATATCTCATCACCACATGAGCCCTGTGGGGGATGAAATGGAGGAAGAGGAAGGGGAGGAGGAGCACATTGGAGCACAAGCAACGTGTAGCAAAATGGCTGTCTTTTCTACACAGGTGACAGGAGAGGAGCAGCCAGAGGAGCTACAGGGAGATGAGGAAGATGAAGCAGAGGACCCAGACACACTGTGTAAGTATGTGCAAATGGCCCGATGCATGATCACTTGCTTGCATAGTGACAGCCGGATTGTCAGCATTCGGCATAGGGATGACTTCTGGCTCTCCACCTTGTTGGATCCCTGCTTCTGGTCCAAAATGGGGTCTTTCTTTTTTTTTTTTTTTTGCACTTGCTGAGAGGGAGGACAAAATGAACTACTATAGAGACATCCTGTGTAGTCAGTTAGACACTGCCTATGTGCACCATAGTCCTTTCTCTTGCAGGTCTGGACCCTCTGCATTAACGTTCTACTGCCATGACTGTTGGGTGGGGGCAGGATCATTACCAGCTCCATAAGCAGCAGCCTGAGTCTAGAGTGGCTAATGAGCAGATTTCTTCCCCCACGTAGAGGAAGGACCTGAACCAGCAGGTGGTGGCATACTTGGACAGAATCCTGCCACTCCACATTTAAGATCCGTTGGACTACTGGGGAGCCAAACTGGATTTGTGCTCGCAACTGGCTGAGTTTGCCCTGGAAAAGCTTTCCTCCCTGGCCAGTAGTGTGGCATCAGAGCGGATGTGCGGCAGGGGCCATAGTTACACCAAGGAAAACTTGCCTGTCCACCCAAAATGTGGAGAGACTGACCTTTGTCAAGATAAATCAGGCGTGGAGCAGCCAGGATTTCCACCCACCAATGCCTGATACATCAGATTAGATCATACATTCTGCCTAAACCAAACCTTGACAAGAGACCGGTTTCTTCTGGCTACCTGTCTCAGCCAATATAATGATGCTGCCAACCGCTTGATGCCACACATCTGATGCCAAGTGCTCCCTCTTACACCCACCATCATCAACAGGTACTGTTACTGCCACTCACCTCCCTACTCTGTCACTACTATGTGGTCTCCTGATGCTGCTGCTGCCAACTCCACATTATGTCACCTTGCCACTCTGTGGTCTCCCGTTGCTGCTGCCACCTCCACATTATGTCACCTTGCCACTCTGTGGTCTCCTGATGCTGCTGCCACCTCCACATTATGTCACCTTGCCACTCTGTGACCTCCTGATGCTGCTGCTTCCACCTCCACATTCAGTCATTGTGCCACTCTGTGGCCTCCACATGCTGCTTCTGCCTCCTCCATGCACTGTCATTGTACCTCTCTGTGACCTCCTCCTGATGCTGCTGCTACCTCCAAACTGTCATTGTGCCACTCTGTTGCCTCCTTATGATGCTGCTGCTGCCACCTCCACACTGTCATTGTGCCAGTCTATAGTCTCCTCATGCTGCTTCCACCTCACCACTAAGTCATTGGGCCACTTTGTGGACTTCTCATGTTGTTCCCACCCTCCCCACTTAATGACTGGGCCACTATTTTGCCTTTCGGCCTGGCTGACATCATAATTTATTTGATCCTTCTTCTGATCTGTCCGAAGGAAGGAAAAGAGAGATGCTCAATGCATCCTGTCCATGTGGAAGCTGTAAGGCCTGTATGACATGGTCCCTATTTTGCATCAGAATTGGCATATGATTTGGTAGCCAAAAGCAGGAGTGGGTACAAAACACAGAAGACATACAAATGTTCCATTCAAGTGTCATCTCTTTTTGGATCCACTCATGTGTTTTTTTTTGTTTTGTTTTTTGTTGTTGTTGTTTTTTTTTTTTTTTTTGCATTAACAATACTGATGGATTACTAACTAAATGCTGCCTGAGTTAAGGCAGATGCTCAACAGACAGGATCCATATTTTGGGGGTTATTATTCTGATGGATGAGAGGAAGGGCAAAATGATCAGTGATACCAACACAAACTTACTGCTGACACCTTCTTTAATCTGTCAGGGAAACTCTACTTGCATTAGCATTTAATCGAACAAGTTCTGTAGAAATCTATGTGGAATCAGCTGACAGGATAAAACGAGTATGCTCTTACACGCTATAGTAGGATCTTGGGCTTCTGCTTTTTTTTTTTTTTTAATAGATGGCGCTGACATCGACCTGTAAGGCTGAGTTCACACTTGAGTTATTTGGTCAGTTTTGGCCCCATAAATGCCTAAATAAGTGAAGTGTGCAGTGATTCTAGGAGCGACACCTGTCATCTGCAGGTCATACTGACTCACAGCATTTTTTCACTACCACAGCAGACTCTCTATGCATGTTACTGCAAGACAGTGTTTTACACCACTATACAGGTTCTATGCAGCCATTAAATAGCCATTAAATAGCTGTTTTTTTATGTGATTCCCCACAGATTATTTCAGATCGAATAAAATCTTTTCAGAAAATTTGGCGAACCGACAGAATCAAATTTTTGAAAAATTTGCCCTTCTCTAAACATTAACATGAAAAATTTGCAAAAAATAGTTTGCATATATAAAAGAAAGGAGGTGGTGTTATTCTCTGCCCAGTTTCTGTTGGAAGCAGGAGACTGTCCATTGAGGAGCAGATGGCGGAAGTAGATAAGATCTTGGTGTGAGAACCAGGTTGTCAAAATTTGGAGGTGTCAATAGGACCTGTGGTACATTGTCGCCACTGCCATGCAAACAATTTACCCAGCGACTGTGAAAGACATGGACTGTCCCTGCTCGTAACAGCTGCTCCAGGTGCCCACCGTGGCATGTACCTTGATGCTTAGCTATAATTTCAAGGAAAGTTCCACATTCTCTACCACATGACAGTGCAAGGCAACCATGACCTGAAGAAGGGGACCTGTTTCTGTTCATGCTTGATAAGATCTATCTACATCTACCTTTTGTGATGGTTCCTTGCCCTTGATCGGTGAAAATCGGAAACATGACACAAGTACACAAGTACAAGGCAGAGATGGCTGAAATGTCAGCTAAGTGTATTCCATCTAGGCTGAGCATATGACATTAGTTTCCTAAAGGCAATGAAATCCACTAAGTGGTACGTCAGGGAAGGCATAACAAAAAAAGCTACTTATATACAGTGTCATCTATGTTACTTTTATCTAATTAATGAATTTTATGAGTGTCATTAGTCTTGCTATTTTTATAAATAAACATGTATAAATTTTACCCTTTGGCATTTTGCCCACTTTCTCTGCCTTTTCCAATTGATTGATGACGGTGAAGTTGTATCTCCAGAGAGAAACATAGAATTGATCCTTCACAGTGTCAGACTGTCGGCAGAATATGTCAAATAGATGACTCATCTTTTCTTTAGGTGTCTTCATCACTTGAAGATCTTTATACTGTTCTTCAGTCAGTAGATGTTGGGATCGGAGATCTTCTAGGGCCGGCTGCACTTCCTTTATATCATTAATGAGATATGATCTGTTTCGGTCCACAACATGACCTGTAAAGAAAAGAGGAATGTTATAATTGTGATGATACTGACAAAACTTTACTACATAATGAGTAGTAATGACCTCCAATGGAAGGAAACTGAACACAGTTATGATCAACCACAACTGGATATAAAACATCTACATGAAAGGGGTATTCCCGCTTTTGCCAACCTTTTACTTTGATCAGTACTTTTTTGTTTCTCTCAGCTTCTGGTCCTTGGCATGTGCACATCCAGATGGGGTAACATGCACCTATGCGGTCAATCTCGGTCCTCAGAGATGACATGCTGTCACCAGTCATTGGATGCAGTGGTGTATCCTTATCTGGGACAGAAGTTTACATGAGTGCAGTGAAAAGAGTGGTGGACAGAAGAAGCCAGGAAACAGCATCAGGGAGCAAGTAAGTATGCTTGACTCCTCAGGTCTGGCAGGAAGGGGAGAGAATTTAAAGTCTTACAAAAAGCTGTAAAACCCCTTTTAATGAACTGAGAAAAAATATGTGAAGACGCACAGTTGAATACTTTTTTGTTGAATGTTTGCGTTTTTAAAAGCCTTATATACTGTACTATAATTTCTCTAGTAGAGGGAGACTCTTCAGTGCTCCTGCACATACACAATTTGGTTGACACACTGTTTCCTAGTATTTGCTGATTTGAGGTGTCTCACTGACACATGCAGTATTATCATGGGCATTCCTACTTTCCACATGATAGATTGGATGTTGCTAATTACCGACATGAAGTAATGACAGAGATGTGAATCTGGAGTTCAGTAGTGGACTCTACAATGGACATCATGAATCATGTTAAAATAGTTTCAGTTTGGAACACTGTAAATTATGATGTTCACAAGCACTTAGCAGTGTACTTTCACAAATTATTACTGAAAACACACACACACACATATATATATATATATATATATATATATATATATATATATATATGTCAGATATTGAGCCGCACTTACCGCTGAAGCACCAGGAAAATTTTTTTCTCCCCCTGTCCTCCATCTCTAAGTCATTAAGCACTTTTCCATTGTATTCTCTCAGCACTGTATAAGCCGTATACTTCTGAGTTTGCTCTCGATATCTGATAATCTCACACAGATCTTCCATCTTCTCCTGGGATATTGTCTTCTCCATTACATCATTGTACTGCTGCTCAGTCAGTAAACCTTGGTCTCGGAGATCACGTAGAACTGGATCTACATCTGTTATCCTTGTAATAAGATCTGATCGGTGATTGTCTATAAAGTGGACCCTGTCTATAGAGTAAGAGGAGAATTATTATACAAAGATACAAGATCATTACATGTTTGGAGTTTAAGAATAACTGAAACAGTTCAGACCAACTTTGCTGTTTTTCAGATGGCAGAAGGCAAGAATATTTTCAGGTTTGTTTGGGAGGAATCCACTACAACGGTGAGTAGCGCCATTTTAGTGCACATGTTTGTGGGAAAGAAACACCAGGGAGGAAGAAGAAGGGTTCTCACAGGACACTGAGAGGATGTGGGGGGAAACCTGGCCCTGATTGGGTCACAGGCTGACAGACAGACTGGATGAGCCAATCATCTCTGCAGTCCGAGCAGAACGAACAGAACGTCATTCTGTGCTGGACTGTGAATGGGGGAAGGGGGTCTCGGATCTTACAGTGTATGCCAGGAAACGATATTAAGGAGTCAAGGAGAGTGAAAAAAAAACAATCAGGGACAGTCAGAAATCAATCAAGCTTATTGCCAGGGAGAGTAAAGGAAAAGACTAGAATTCAGTCTAATTAAGTGGATATATATGTTTAATTACTGCAACAAGACCCAAGGTGTGGCAGCAATCTACCTGCTGTGTGTATTAAAGAGAAAATTAGCGTCAACCCTCAATCATCCATTTATTTATATTCAGTTTCCACATGATTAGAATTTATTTTTTTCCTAATGGTTAACCCCTTAATGACTGGGCCATTTTGCACCTTCGTGACCAGGCTTATTTTTGAAAATCTGACATGTATCACTTTATGTGGTAATAACTTTGGAACACTTTTACTTATCCAAGCCATTCTGAGTTTTTCTCGTGACACGTTGTACTTCATGACAGTCATAAATTTCAGTCAATATATGTCACCTTTATTTATGAAAAAATCCCAACTTTACCAACAATTTTGAAAAATTCAAAATTTTCAAAATTTCAATTTCTCTGCTTTTAAAATTGAAAGTGATACCTCATAAAATATTTATTATTTAACATTCCCCATATGTCTACTTTATGTTTGCATAATTTTGTAAATGTAATTTTATTTTTTGGGACATTAGAAGGCTTAAAATTTTAGAGGCAGTTCTTAAAATTTAAGAAATTTTCCAAAACCCACTTTTGGACCAGTTCAGGTCTGAAGTCACTTTGTGGGGCTTACATTGTAGAATACCCCATGAATGATCCCATTTTGGAAACTACACCCCTCAAGTTACTTAACACTGATTTTATAAACTTTGTTAACCCTTTAGGTATTCCACAAGAATTAAAGGAAAATGGAGATTTCACTTTTTGGGCAGATTTTTCCATTTTAGTCCAAAAGGTTAACGGCCAAACAAAACTCAAATATTTATTACCATGATTCTGTGGTTTACAGAAACACCCATGTGGTGGTAAACTGCTGTATGGGCGCATGGCAGGGCGCAGATGGAAAGGAGCGCTGTATGGTTTTTGGAAGGCAGATTTTGCTGGACGGGTTTTTAGACACCATGTCCCATTTGAAGCCCCTCAGATGCACCCTATAGTACAAACAATCAAAAAGTGACCCCATTTTGGAAACTACGGGATAAGATGACAGTTTTATTGGTACTATTTTGGGGTACATATGATTTTTAATTGCTCTATATTTTTTTTGGGGGGAGGCAAGGTAACCGAAGAATGGATGTTTTGGCACTATTTATTTTTTGTTTTTTATCATGTTCATCTGACAGGTTAGATCATGTGGTATTTTTATAGAGCAGGTTGTTATGGACGCGATGATTAGAGATGAGCTAATCGAATCAGACGAAGTGGAATTCGATCCGAATTTCATGAAAAATTCGATTCGCCGCGAAATACAATTTCCTGGCGATTCGTGGTGACAAATCGTTGTTTTTTTCTCTAAAATGGCTGCAAGCACATGGCATGACATGGGGCAAAGATTTCTGGGACAAGGAAGTAAACACCCACAATGCGATCACATGCAGACATGTAGCCAATTAGCAGCCAGCCAGGTCCTGTGATGTCACAGCTGTATAAATAGCTCTGCACTGCTGCATTCCGCCATTTGCCATTGGATTTAGAGCAGGGACAGACGTCAGGAGAGATAGGGCAAGTGATAGGAAAACCTTGTTCCAGAAAAAAAAATAAGTTTGAGGACTTCAGGGATAGGATAGGGAGGATTTTTAAACATAATCCATTAAGGATTATCAGGCAGTGAAATCGTGATTCTGTTACATTGAGCAGCAGTGAGTGGGCATTGGGGTCAGCCTGTTATACAGCACTGCACTCTGTTCTAAAGGCTGTTTTGGGGAGCTTTATTCAAAGAAGCACCACTAGTGTCCCTAGTTACAGTGCAGTAAGAGAGTCAGAGCCTTGTTTAAGGGAAATTAAAAAAAAAAAAAAATTATATATATATATTTTTTTTTTTGGGTTGTGTTTGGGGAAAAAAATATATAATCTGTGATTGGCAGCTTGTAAATTTGAAAGAAATAGTTGCGGCGTCATTCGCCATAGAAACATAAAAACGCCATAAATTGCTAACTTCTTCAGTGAAGTTGAATTGCCAAAAAAACAGTGAATCCGTGTTTGTGGTTTTGTTAATTTTAAATAACTTTGTGCCGTCATTCGCCATAGAAACAGAAAAGCGACATATAGTGCAAACTTCTTCAGTGAAGTTGAATTGCCAAAAAAACAGTGAAGCTGTGCTTGTGGGGTTGTTCATTTTAAATAACTATTTGCGGCGTCATTCGCCATAGAAAAAGAAAATCTTCATATAGTGTGTAGTGCTGTGAAGTAACCCATGGTACTGCAGTTCAGCAACCCATTGTTAACCCACTCTGTGGGTGACGGTATTTCTTAAAGAAATAGTGAAGCTGTGCAGTGAGCAAAGTATATATTTTTTGGGGTGATTCTTAATTTCCTTTTATTTTACATGTTTTATCAAACAGTATGTCAGACAGAGGGGTGACAGACCCTTCACAGGGGAGGGGCAGTGGCACAAATGTTTCTGGAACAGGCACAGGTCGCAGCAGAGTAAGGGTGCGTGGCAACAGGGGTCACTTTGAGAGGCCTAAGTTCCCGGTGTGTTATCTAGAGGTTGTGTCTTGAACAGACACACAGCGGCTCTTGGATGTTGACTCGGTCTTCGACTTTGTCGATAATGACATCAGACACCTCCAGCCATATCAGCATGGTAGCAGTAGCATGATATTAGCACCCTGCCACCCGTCATTGAAGATCTGCTGAACTACTGGGCAGCCAAACTGGCACGGGGTAGACCACCCTCTTCTCAGGTGCTTTCTGGCCTTGAAAATAGCGGCCCAGGGGCTCACCGAGGCAGTGGAGGTAGCAGTGGAGGTAGACAGGGTGCTAATGTTGGCACCACGGCCCTGCGCCAACATATGCAGCGTCACCATAAAGTGGCCTGGGAGAACTCAGATGTAGTGGTCCAGCCTGCCGCAGCAACACCAGCATCATCCAGTGGCACGCATCCCATTTCAGGCAGTCAAGACTCCAGCACCTCTGCTGTCTGTCTTTACCATTATCTACCAGTCTAGATGCTCCTGCTCCTCGTCTTCTTATTCCTCACCACTCATTACGGCAGCAGTCGTTCACTGAGGCGATTGCAAAGAGACAGCAGTACGGGTCCAGCCATCCTACAGCGCAGAAGCTGACCGTGCTCCTGTCCAAGTTGCTGGTGCTGCAGTCCCTCCCTTTTCAAGTGGTGGACTCTGCACCATTCAGAGAACTGATGGCTTGTGCCGAGCAGAGGTGGAGAGTGCCAAGCCATCATTTCCTTGCAAAAAAGGCAGTACCAGCACTACACTAATATGTAGAACAGAAGGTAGGCCAGTCCTTGAGCCTGTCGGTGTCTGCCAAAGTGCATGGCTGCGCTGATGTGTGGAGTTGTAACTACGGCCAGGGACAGTGCATGTCCTTTACGGCCCACTGGGTCAATGTGCTTCCTGCCCAGCCACACGAGCAACTTGAACAGGTGACGCCACTTTCTCCTCCTCGTTGTCAAACTGCTGATCCTGCGCTAATGTCCAGCTCCTTCTCCACCACCTCAGCCTCCACTGCAGGGACAAGTCATAGCGCTCCTCCAGCATACCACATGTGCAAGGTACGGTGGTGTCGCGCAGTTCTACGCCTGGTTTGCCTGGGCGAACAAGTCACACAGGGGAGGAACTGCTCCGCTTCATGAACAAAGAAATCGATTTGTGGCTTTCTCCGCGACAACTTAAAATCGGAATGGTGACAGACAACAGAAAGAACATGGTGTCCGTGCTGCGCCAAGGAGGGCTGAGCCATGCGCCCTGCATGGCGCACGTATTTAATCTGGTTGTCAAATGGTTTCTCAAGTCTTCCTCCCGTCTGCAAAACATTCTTAAAATGGGCAGGAAAATTTGCATGCACTTCAGCCATTCCTACACCACCAAGCACACCCTCCTTGAGCTGCAGGGGCAGAACGGTGTCCCCCAACATACGCTGATGTGATGTTTCCACCCGTTGGAATTCTACCCTCCATATGTTGGACCGACTGTACGAACAGAGAAAGGCCATAAACGATTTCTTAATTATCCAAGCGGACAGGAGTATTTCCCTGTGTAATTTTGATGTCAGCCAGTAGCAGCTCATGCGTGACACCTACCGCTTGCTCAGGCCCTTTGAGGAGGCCACGTTATTTGTCAGTCGCCAGGACTACGGTATGAACAATGTCATTCCACTGCTTCATGTCCTGGAACAGATGCTGCAAAATCTGGTCAGGGCACTGGAGATGTGGAGACTACATCTCATGGCCACATATGTCCGGTGGGGGCTGAACTGGAGGCGGAGGAGGACATTGGAGCACAATCAAAGTCTGTCGAAATTAGTGGTTTTTCTACCCGGTTGACAGAAGAGGAGGAGCAGGAGCAGCCAGAGGAGGTAGAGGGAGATGAGGAAGATAAGGCAGATGACCCACAGACACCATGGCAGTATACAGTGGAGTTGGAAGCAGGGAGTCCCTCTGAGTCACTTGCGCAAATGGCTGATGCATGCTCACTTGCTTACGTACGTAGTGACAGCCGAATAGTCACCATCCGGCAGAGGGATGATTTCTGGCTCTCCACCCTCTTGGACAATTGCTACTGGTCTAAAATGGGGGCCTTTTTTTTGACATGCTGGGAGGGAGGAAAAACTGAAGTACTATTGAGACATCCTATGTAGTCAGTTGGCTGCTGCCTATCTGTGTCATCGTCCATCCTCTCACAGGTCTGACCAGGGGGTCCCTCAGCGCTCACGTACCACTGCCATGACTGCTGTAGGGGGGGTAGGAGCAGTACCAGCTCTATCAGCAGCAACTGGAGTCGCTGATGAGCAGCTTTCTTCACCCACCAAGTGTGGAAAGTACTCACCAGCAGCAGCAGGTAGACCAGGAGCAGACCCTGAACGAGCAGGTGGTGGCCTACTTGGACAGCACCCTGCCACCCCATATTGAAGACTACTGGGCAGCAAAACTGGATTTGTGGCCGCAACTGGCCGAGTTTGCACTGGAGAAGCTGTCCTGCTCGGACAGTAGTGTGGCATCAGAGCAGGTGTTCAGTTCGGCGGGGGCCATAGTTACCCAAGAACTCGCCTGTCGTCCCAAAATGTGGAGACACTCGCCTTAGTCAAGATGAATCAGGCGTGGATCAGCCAAGATTTCCACCCACCAACACCTGATGCATCATATTAGATTAGCCATGCTGCCTCACCCAAACTTTGACAAATGAGACTGGATTCTTCAGGCTACCTGCCTCAGCCACTATTATGATGCTGCCACCTGCCTGATGCCACACATATCCTGCCAGCTGCTCCTTCTACCACCCAGCATCTTTAGCAGTGACTGGTATTGCCACTCACCTCTCCACTCTGTAACTGAGCCAATATGAAGCCGTCTGATGCTGCTGCCACTTCACCAATCAGGGCTCCTCATGCTGCTGCTGCTGTCACCTCTAGGCTATGTAAGAAAACCCCACCATGCCCTATGGCAGACAGTCAAGAGCCTCTCCTTTTTCTGATTTGTGTAGGTGCAATCAGTGTTTGTCCTGCCCTGAGGAGGAGGTGAAGGAGGACACTGCAGACCCCAGGCAAACTGTGTTGGTGGTGGTAGTAGTGGTTCCCGTGGCTGTGTTATTAGTGTTTTGGGCAGGGACAGTGACAGAGAGGGAAGTCTGACAGAAACGAAAATTAGGGTAAGGACTCCTATTATGATTGGGTATTGGACAGGACCTGAGAGCCAGATCAGGATGCTGAGGAGGAGGTAATATCAGAGGAGGAGGGAGATGATAGCAGCAATGAAGAGCATAGGCCATGTATCTCCCAAACAATAATCAGGGTAGTGTCTGCTTTAGGACCCTTTGAATCCCCTTGACGATTATGTAAGCCTGACTCCACACCAAGCACTTATCCTCCATGGACATGTTCCACTCCCAAACAGCAGCTCGGCACATCTTACTATGTCACCAGAAGACTTCTGTTTCTCAGCTTATCATGATAGAGGAAGATGCACCATTTTTAATGAAGATGTCAGGTGTGCATCGGGTTTTATACCAGAATGTTATACCACTGCAGGAGCGTAGATATAGGGGAAGCAGAGGAAGCGGCTGCTTTGGGGCCGGAACTCAGAAGGGGCCCACCCAGGAGAAGAAATAAAAGATTTTAAAATGACATCATATACAGAGACACTGTAGGAAATGGACAGAGCTGCTGCTGGGCCTTGTCTGTGAGAGCGATCTTATCTAGTCACAGGAGGGGTGGATGCATGGGAGGAGAGGGTTGCGAAGAAGTTGCTGGGGGGCCCATTCAAAAATTTGCTGTGGGACCCTGTCAGCAATAGCTACTATATACTGTAACACTGTATATAGTACCCTGAAGCGGATATAGATTTTGTCCCCAATACTGCAGTAAAAAGAGGCACAAAGTAGGATGAGACAAAAGTTTGGCAGAAATGTTGATTTGCAGACATGTCATAAATGGGTTCAAATTCTGGAAAATGAACTTGATTCATTGTATGTATATAGTGTGAGATATTTGGAAGCAAGAACGTAAGATTCTAGGCAGAAGTACAGAAACACATCCCATCAATAAATTTAAATAGGATATGTCAGCACTTTTCTTTTTTACTTTCTCTTTTATTTCTTCTTGTAATATGTATGAAAAAATTCCTTGTGGTTGCTTATTACTGGACATCAGACTTGCTGACAACTGGTAACACCTATTTTTTTATTTTAGCCATACATTTCTAGGGACAGTAAAAGAGGAACAGAAAGCTGCTCCAGAAAAGTTGTAATGTATTATGAGGAATACAAGAACATGATAGTGGAGGGGACGGAACCTTTTTTTATTTTAGAAGGTTCACAATGATCACAGTCAGGTACTAGTCTCATTTATTGTTCGAGTTTTATGTTTTCTAAACTTTTATCATTTCTAAGAAAATATATATATACAGTATTTTTCGCCCTATAAGACGCACTTTTTTCCCCCCCAAAAGTAGGGGGGGAAATGTGGTGCGTCTTATAGGGCGAATACAAGTGAGCGCTTCCATAAGGAAGCGCTCACTTGTATGTAGGGACCCCCATCAGACCTCAGATCAGCGTCTTGTGCCCCATCAGACCTCAGATCAGCCCACCCAGCCACTTATAAAGACCATACTTACCTGTCCTGCGGTGCCGCTGCCCTCCGGTCCTGCGCTCCACTCTTTTCCCTGCCATCGTGCACTATGACCTGACGCTGCAGTGTCACGTCATAGTGCGCGCCGGCAGGGAAGAGAGTGGAGCGAAGAGCGCGGGACCGGAGGGCAGCGGCACCGCAGGACAGGTAAGTATGGTCTTTATAAGTGGCTGGGTGGGCTGATCTGAGGTCTGATAGGGGCACAAGACGCTGATCTGAGGTCTGATGGTGGCAAAAGATGCTAATCTGAGGTCTGATGGGGGCACATTCTGCTGATCTGAGGTCTGATGGGGGCACAATATGCTAATCTGAGGTCTGTTGGGGGCACATTCTGCTGATCTGAGGTCTGATGGGGGCACATACTGTTGCTCTGAGGTCTGATGGGGGCACATACTGTTGCTCTGAGGTCTGATGGGGGCACATTCTGTTGATCTGAGGTCTGATGAGGGCACATTCTGCTGATCTGAGGTCTGGTGGGCGCACAGTGAGATGGTATGGGGGGAAAATGGGCTGATATGGGGCCATAGTGGGCTGATCTGAGGTCTGGTGGGGGGCTGACATGGAGGGCTGATATGGGGGTCTGATGTGATGTCCTGAAATTTATGGGCAGTCTGATAAGAGGATCTGATGAAAAATATTTTTTTCTTATTTTCCTACACTAAAACCTAGGTGCATCTTATGGGCTGGTGCGTCTTATAGGGCGAAAAATACGGTATATATAAGCCCGGCATACCGCAGGTTAATCCTGCTGTTTAAAATGAAACCTGTCTTATGAAAATCAGATTACTTGAGGAAAAATATACATTTTTATGCAAATTAAGGCTACATTGCACTAGTATTGGGAGTACAGTATGTCCTCGCCTCTTTGAGCTCCTCAGCTTTCCAGCACTAATGATGACCCTTGGTTCCCTGAAGTCCTCATGAAGCTGACTCCTATAAATGGTCTACTTGCCCCAGTCTATAGGTAGAGCCTCATCTGAAGAACATTCTGTAAAGCCTATATTCATGATAATCCTCTCACCTGTAAACATTGCTGTTCCGATTCCATGTCCTGAAATATCCACTGTGAATATAAAACCAGGAAAGTCACAAATTACTAATAGAACCGTAGAAATCAGATTAAGTGAACTAAAGTATATGTGGAAATATATGGAAACAACAACATACAGTAAAAGACAGAAGAGAAGAGAACCTATTACATTACCGGCATCTGCTGCTGCTTCTTTCATTTATCAAATCATTATCTTACGTGTTGATGAAAGCTCCCAGAAAGACAATAGAGTGCTATAATGTATTTCTTTTTGTCTCATCCCCTAATGAGACGACTCTGACAATTCTGACCCAGTCTATAATAAAAAGCAGATGAGCTAGTGCATAAAACTAAATATCTCAGTTGTATGTTCTCAGTGGCTTGTGTGTAATTTTCAGTATTTAATATTTGTCTAAAACTAAAAAAAGTCATCAAAATATTTTAAAAACATGCACTTCAACATTGAAATTTCAACCCCAAGAAAACAAACCCCAAATTTATGAAAATTGAGTAAGTATCAGCTGTCAAGAGATGAGCAAAGTTCACTTCTCAAAGAAACTCTCTTTGTGAGAAATTATTTCACCACAAAGCGCCACCACTCGTCATTGAATCCCTCAGATGCCTAGTTCCTTGCTGATCGTGGCATCTGAAATAAAACATTAGGGATTTCATAATACATTTGAGTACAAAGAGGCAACCACAGCCGTCTTGATTGAAGATCCAGTGCTAAATCTTGAGCTGCTTCTGGTGACATCAGAGAAAATTGATTTGTCACAACGAGTAAACTTGGCTTTGCGGGAGTCAGCAGGCGCATGGGAGCTCTGCCTCCCTCCCCTCCTAGCTTCGGCCACGCAGGCCATGTGGAGATGCTGGGGATCCGCAAGTGACGGGGACACAGCAAGAAAGATAGGAGAGGGCCCGCTCAGCCCTGATAGAGCTTCCTGCTGTAAACCTTTCTTGGTCCAGCGAAGTCCCTATGGAAGGGACAGATCCTGGATCTGGAAAGGAATATACATACAATGCAACGGCACACTGCTAACCAGATAAAGCACAAAATGCCGTAGAGATATGAAGTATTCTGGAGCTAATGTTATGCTTGTTTAGTAAATTAGAGATTCTTGGCAAATATATTTTGTACAAAATTATCTGGGCCCGTCCACCAAATTGTCAAGGTGATCTCTGTAGAACGGGAACCTAACACTATTTCCAACCTGTTATGTGCCAACCTTGGCTTCTGTATAATCAGGGGGTGTTGGTTCCACATTCCACATCCCTTCTGCCTTTTGCCATTTATGGTGCTTCAAAGGCCTCCACTAATACAGGGATGTAGGTACCAAACAGGCATGCTGAGTCCACTCGGCTTTATAGTTACAATAATTAAAATAAGCCTATGGGGCAGACGGGGCTAGTCAGAAGTGCATGACCAAATGGAGTAGCCACACCTCCAGTACAAACTTACAAAGAAAAAAAGGGGAATTTCAGTCAGCACACCCCAGTTCGCAGGTGCACGTTGCTATGGCTAAATGCACAAAGAAAGGAAAATACATACAATGCAACGGCACACCGCCAACCAGATAAAGCACAAAATGCCATAGTAATATGAAATATTCTGAAGCTAATGCTATGCTTGTTTAGTAAATTAGAGATGTTTTAGGCCATGTGTAGACAGAGTGAATAAGATAGGAGAGGGCCCGCTCAGCCTGATTGAGCCCTCTGATGTAAACCTTTCTTGGCCCGGTGAAGCCCCCCGGGAAGGGACAGATACTGGATCTGGATCTATCAGGAACGGCAGCAGAGGTGGCGAGACAGAAGAGAGGCAGTGAGATGTACCATTCCGGGTCTGGTGAGAGGATGACTGTGGAGTTTCTGGGAGGAGGAGAGGAATTGTAGTTGCCAAAAGAGAGTGGACGGAGCAGGAGGCACCTTTACCTACACTGGCATATGATTGTGCCAAGAATGGCATGGATTGTGCCCTACACACTAACAGCCTGCCTTTTTTTCTCTTCTACTATTAACCTAAGCTAACCACCAAATAACCTGTACAGACTTTTTAACATCCTACAATTATTTGACCTCTAATTAACCACTTTGGACTGCATTGTTTTCCCATCTAGTTTGCGTTCCCATATCAACTTATACAAATATATAAATGGGCCATACAAAAAATATGGTAAAAAACTGTTCCATGTCAAATGCCCTCAAAGGATAAGGGGACACTGCCTCCGACTGGAGAAGAAATAGTTCATTCTCCAGAAGTGTCAAAATTTCTTTACTGTTAGAACTGAATATGTGGAATAGACTTCCTCAGGACAAGGTCACAGCGGGAACAGTGGACGGGTTTATAAAGAGTTTAGCTAAATTCTTAAAAGTAAATGACATTAATGTTTATGAAAATGTGTAGAAATCTGAGTCTCATTTCCTTCTGGGATTCGCTTCCCCACCTATCCCTTGGTTGAACTTGATGGACTTATGTCTTTTTTCAACCGTATTAACTATGTAACTATGTAACTTTATCAACTTTGTCACTAACCCCTAATTAATGAACTTTGACTTGCTACACTATCTGTGATTTTTTCAACCTCCAATTAAGGAATCTGGGGCTGTGTGAAAATATTGCGGTCCTTACTCTTTTTGATACAATGCCACAAAAAAAGAAGAAAGATCCACATGGGTCTAACAGACATTCTGGGGAAGGTGTGTTGGAAACAAGACAGAAACAAAATGCCTTGAGTAAATTTCAGATACCCGCAACCCCCCCCCCCCCAAGGAGAGACCCTCACACTGGGAAAGAGATGGGGAGGACACAGTTTTCTGTTTGGAGGAGAACACACAGTTAAATGTCCCTGAAGGCAAAGAGTCGGAGCCTGTAATAAGCGACCCTCACCCCAAGATGGTTAAAGACATCCTAAGTACCGTTACAAGATTGGAGACTATCATGGGGAAAGTGGTAAAACAGATTGGTGTGGTCCAATCAGACGTGAGTTTGATTAGGGATGATTTAATAAAGATGCGGCAACGTATGCAGAAGATGGAGAATAGAACATTGATGGTGGAAGATTTATTATATGAACTTGAGAAGGACGTAGTGTTTCTTAAACAAACTAACACTGCTATGGAGAATAGATATAGATGGAGAATAGTTAACGGATCTGGAGGTTAGATCAAGAAGAGTAAATCTGAGACGTTTGGGAATCCTGGAAGTGATGGAGGGCTCGGATTGTGTTGTATTTATCGAAAAGTGGATTATTGAAAACTGTAAGCCTGGGACTAGGGATGAGCGAACCGAACTGCAACGAACCAGATTCGTTACGAACTTTTCCAAAAGTTCGCTTTGTTAACGAACCGAACTTTGCAAAAGTTCGTAACGAATCTGGTTATAATAACAACAGCGACGCAAAACTGTACTTTTTTCACAGAATAGACCAGGATACAAGGGATTATTACTAGAGATGGCCTAGCATGCTTGGGTGTAGAGATGGGCGGGCATGCTTGGGTGAAATTTTCGTGTATTTGCGTGCGCATTTTAAAATCGGCACTCTAAAGATACGCATATTTTAATCTGTACACTAATGCGTGCACATTTTTAAAATTTGTACGCTATGCGTACGCATTTGTGAACAGATTAAAATATGCGTATCATTAGCGTGCCGATTTTAAAACGCACACGCAAATACATGAAAATTGCATCCGAGCATGCTCGCCCATCTCTAACTTTGATTTTTTTCCACTTTTGTCATTGTAATAGCAACTGCAACTAAATGAAACTATACCCTATCAGACTCCCACTATTGTAGCTGCAATTATTCAGCCGTTATAGCAAGGTTCGTTTTAGGTTCGCTTCGTACGAATCCGAACTTCATGAAAGTTCACTGAATCGAACCGAAGCAAACTTTTCAAAAGTTCGCTCATCCCTACCTGGGACATTGCCTAACTTTTTCACCAGAGAGTGCACAGAGTCCTCACTAAAAAACTGAATGCCCGGAGAATAGCCAAGAACAATGCTGATTAAGTTCACATGTTATAAAGATCGGGATGAAGTATTCCGTGAAGTTTATAATTGATGGGACAAATATTAGAGTTTCCCTGATTATTCAGTGGCTACTAGTGCCCGGAGGAAGAAATACTATGATATAAAAAAGAGACTGAGACAGGCCGCGGTTAATTACAGTTGGGTATTTCCAGCTAAGCTTCCAGTGGTTTAACAGGATAAGTCTCTTTTTTCAGTTAAACGAAGCAGGAAATGAGCAGGCAGATCTGAAGGGCTTGTGAATAATGTTGCAAGAGATATTCTGAATTCATATTTTGAGTAGGATGTTGTTTTTTTCTTTTTTTCTCCTGTATTGAGGGTTGGTGAGGCATGTGTGTGTGTGTGTGTCATTTCCCTTCAGTAAACACATTTGGATAAAGAACTTAAAGAAATTGCATAGAAAAAAGATGGATAGAAGCACAATATCACTCTGTATATACATCATATATGGGAGGGGTTTCTATTTTGGTGAAGGATAAAATTAATTATGAATATATAACAATTAAATCAGAAAGCTTTGGAAGATATCTATTTTACTATTGTAAGCTTAATGATGTACCAATGGTAATTTCTAATATTTATATTCCCCCATCATACAAACCCGACGTATTGTATGTGTTGCAGAAATGCATAACTGAAAGATCTGATTGTATGTTGGTTTCAGTGGGGGATTATAATGCAGTGATGGATCCAATTAAAGACAGACTATCTAAAAGTAAGAACTTGCCAAATGATACTAATTTGGCTAAGTTGATATCTGAGTTTGATTGGGTCGATGTTTGGCGATTACTCAATCCGGAGGATAGGATTTATTCCTGCTATTCAAAGACACATCAAACCTAGTCAATAATTGATATGATCCTGGGTGACAAAAAACTGCTGGAACAAAATATAACTAAGTAAAAATGTATTACTATGTCTATGTCAGACCATTGTGCAGTATTTATGGAGATTGGGTCTGTGGTTAAATGTGCCCCAAGGGTATTTTGCTAAAAAAGGATGATATTAAGGAAAAATTGACATTTTTTTTAAGTTAATAAAGATACAACTAAAAAGGAAGTAATATGGGATGTGGTGAAAGCATTTTTGAGAGGCATACTGTATAAACAAGTAAGTAAGGGGTTGTTCACATATCAGTTATTTCCATCAAAACCAGGTGCGGGTCAAAAACACCAAACAGGTGCAGATCTTTTCATTATACCTGATGTCTGTTTAGTGTCCACTCGTGGTTTTGGCTCACAAATCACTGACCAAATAACTGATGTGTGAACAACCCCTAATTGGAAAAAAGAAGGAAGTAACACTGTGCACAGGATTTAAGGATTTGGGAAGAAAAAAAAAGTAAAATAAATATATGTAGAAAAATCCTAAATGCCATTACTTTTTTAGGGGGTTAAGTTCTTTGCAGAAGTTAAGAGTGGGTAGACTTCTGGCCAACATAATTAAAAATCAACAAAAAAAAAAAAAAGTTGGATGGGGTAATACAAAATAATAAGGAGCAGTTAATAAAAGCCCCGGAACAGATCTGTAATGTATTTGGGACATATTGTCAATAACTGTACAAATCACAAATTTTGTACAAAATGGAATAGTTGGCCTAATTTCTAAATAATATACCCTTTAAAAAGCTTACGATGCCCAAAAACAATTAGATGAAAACATACAACTAGAAGAACTAATAAAAGCTTTAAAATCTACTAGAGATATAAAGGGCAGATGAGTTAGCCTTTGAAGTATAGAAATGAATTCGGTCAAATACTTCTACCAGAGTTATTGGAGACCCTAATGGAGGCCAAGAGGTCGAAGAAATTGTCTGATTCAGTGGAAGAAGCTACTATTGTACTGATCTCCAAAGCTGAAAAAAGATTTGTTAAAACCAAAGTCATATAGACCTATCTCATTGTTGAATACCGATATCAAATTATTAGCTAGAGTATTAGCAGATAGGTTAGCAAAAGTAATAAAAACAATTATTAATGAAGGTCAAACAGGGAGGATGGATATACTCCAACATTAGAAGAGAATTGATGAATATAGAAGAAAATAAAGAAAAAAATAATAAAAAGGGTCCTCTCATTGGATGCAATCTCAGCATTTGATTGTATAGAGTGGAAATATCTGTGGGAGGTCCTTAATTGCTTTGGGTTTTTGGAACTCTTTTATAAATTGGATCAGATAAATTTATTTGCATCCTAGAGCGAGAGTGGTGGTGGATGGGAAGATGTCCCTGCCCTTTGCCCTCTTTAGGGGCACTAGGCAGGGATGTCCCCTATCCCCACTGCTTTTCACATTTGAATTAGAGCCATTAGCTATAATCATCAGAGAGAATGAAGACATCAAGGGTTTTCAATATGGTAATGTTAACAAAAAAAAATAATGTTGTACGCGGATTATATTTTTTATTTTTCGGTGGCACGGATTGATAAGTATAATTGAGAAATTTGGTTATTGTTCTGGATTGAAAATAAATTGGGAAAAATCACACTTGATGTTATTAGGAGATGGAGATAGGGATAATTGTTTGGATGTACACATTGCGCATAGAGAGTAGTTTTAAACACTTGGGAATAAATATTTCACAGCATTTGGAGGATCATGTTAAATTGAACGTAATTTTCTGCTTAGATGAGCTTGAAAAAAAATTTGGATCTGGAGAAGGCTACCATTGTGAATGATGGGTCAAATTAATTTTAAAAAGATGGTTTGTCTTCCGAAGATCCTTTATGTATTGCCAGTTACGGTTTTTAGGATTATAGATAGGTTGATAGGTGGAATTTATTTGGAAAGGAGATATACCTAGGATAAGAAAAGAAATCTTGCACTTCTCCCTCAAAGAAGAGGGAATGGTACTCCCTAATTGGTATCTGTACTGTTTGGTTGCACAATTTGGTTATATGAGTGGGGGCTGTGATGAACTGCACCCCGCAGCCTTGCCCTGCACGTGATTACGTACATGGGGATCACGCGGTACGGTTCAAACCTTAACTACAAGGACGTGAAATTCCACGTCCCCTTGGGGTGTCTAAGGTTACTTACGGCATGGTTTTTCAGACACCTCCTGTCCACGCAGCCACAGGAAAGCACAGAAAGGGTGAGAGGGTAGCCCACACAATCCCTGCATGGTGCTATGCTCACTCGCAATCCAGACCGGCTGAGAGACCCTTTTTGCTTTCACCAGTGAAACCGAGTCTATCAGCCCAGTAGTACTGCCACCAGCACTCTTTTGATATAATTCCAGTCCTTTAATGGATTATATCGGGTCAGGAGCCAACTCGGGTAGCATATAACAATATTACCAGAATATGTACGTGGGATTTGTGGATCGAGATAACAGAACAACTGAAGATTAAATTGTATATTTAATCACCTTAAGGCTCACTAAACAAAAAACACTATACACACAATATATGATATGTACAATGGTCTGATTACAGATACAAGGACAGTAGGGGATACAAGCAGGATAAACAGATTGTAAAGTCAGTTACTATTAGATGCTATGCTTTGCTGTAGTCACGTGAAAGGCGGTAATGTCAGTGGGTTCCTTGGGCCTATTCCAACACCGTACAGGCAGTAACCTTTCCTTAGAACAAGACACCTGGCCTCTGCTTAGGCCAGTATTATTATACCTATGTTGTCCCCACCCCCTCTGCTCCTGGGGGTGTCACATGCTCCCCTTCATCCAGCTGGGCCAGGAAAATCTCCAAAACCTGTTATGGTCCATAACATCCCACTGGTAGGTCCAATCATGACGGCACCTACGCCAGTGGGTCCCCCTCATGCCAGGGCATGCTATGAGACCAAAACATAGCTAAGCTACTGGGTTTCTTCTAGGAGTTACATGTATTTCCCCAACCATAGATCATAGACACGCAGAAATTCCACTGCCATATCCTGCTTGTCTTCGGGTTTGTAGAAATGTCTTTGGCCATTGGCTCGGTCGCGGCGTAATTTCATAAATCCTCATGAAATTGTGGCGCCGGCCCTGCGCTGAGTGGTTACAGATTCTCAGCAGGCACCCTTCTTAGAAGTTGTCAGGCTCCACTCAGGCTAGGAAGGTGCGAGGTTCCTCACTACACAACTCTGGGAAGAGAGCCCCCCATGCTGAGCTGGTCTCCTGTCCTGTTTTTATTGTACTCAGGGTGGCCAGATATGACGTGGCTGTGACAGAAAGGGGGTTGGAAGGGAATCACAAGTCATATTCCTCACAGGGGCCATATAAATTATATATTGGGTTTGACTTAAAGAAAATGGGTATGAAGGAAAATTTATTATATATTAGAATCTGGAGTATTGGGGAGCACAAAGACTGATAATCACATTTTTACTTTAATGGACTTTGTTTGGAAAGAAATTAAAAAAAAAAAGGATATTAAAGCGTAACTGCCGTTTCAGTACCAAAAATGAAATTCCTAACATATGTAATGCTGAAGGGCAGATATTCATGAATTTGTATTTTTCAGTTAATTTTACGTTTATGATGTCTGTATTCAGCCCTTAGCAACCCTATTTCTCTGTGCCTCTATTTCAGCATCTTCCTAACATGGCCTCTGCTGCTCTTCCTGTGGTGATGTTTGTTCTTCCTTGAAGCCATCCTGTATTTCCCTCACTTCCCATAAGCCTTTGCTCTCCTCACATGAACTAGCAGGACCAATCAGAATACAGATAACTTCCCCACTATTCCAGAGCAGTGTGTATCCTCACATACAGATAACCAGACAGAAGCCATGCATTATATGAAGTCAGTGAGCATTTGTATTAACCTCTTAATAGTCACTTGCCCCTCATTATCGTCCACACTGACAGGGAGGGGGGGGGTCTGCTTTAGCTGCGTCTATCTTTGGTTTGGTACTATCTAGAAATATGTATTGTCTTAAAGCTGACATTCTGGGCTTTAAGGCAATACTAAAATGACATAAATCTGTTGACTACAAGGGGAGATATCACTCATAGAAGTCGGATGCCGTGAATAAAGCTGAAAATGAAGGTGAAAGCAGACTTTACTAACTATTACTCCCGACTCGTTTTCTAACAGTGTTTTCTCCTCTGTTGCTTGGACTTCAGCTCCCATTCTGGTCTTGAATTAAAGCCTGGACTGTCCTCTTTCAAACAAGCCAACAAGTTGCATGTTTCTAGCTGGTACCATTTAGGAGATATCAACCTGTAGAAGCTCTCCCCCCCTCCACTTTCTGCCTCAGCCCAGCACCAGGCAATCAAGACTAAGCTCCCCCCCCCCCTCCACTTTCTGCCTCAGCCCAGCACCAGGCAATCAAGACTAAGCTCCCCCCCCCCCACTTCCTGCTGATCCGTCTTCTGCTATGAAATAGATAAGACAGCCAGCACATGGCAACACTCTGAGGTGAGAGCAGCTGAATAGAAAAGTAGCATGCATCTGTGGGGGTTAAAAGCAGGTAAAACTGAGAGTGATCAAATTTTAAAGCACAAAAGCACTTATACAGCAGGGTGTACTATACCATTAGGGGATAAAATATTAAACGACAGTTACACTTTAAAGGATACACAGATTTTATGCCTATGTGGATTGATATTAGTTTGAGAGAAATTCAGAAAATTAAGCATTATTATGTGAATTGGGAAAATAAAGGAATCCATATTTTGGGTCACGTGTTTGATGGGGATATATTAAAAGATTTTGAAACCCTCAGAATGGAATATGGGATCTCTAATTAATAAAGAATTTTTTTGATACTTGCAATTATGGGGTGCAATTAATTCATCAGCGTTAGATTTAAAAGAGAAATATAAAAAGGCTCTTATTGAAAGTTTAAATCACTTTCTTGAGAATAGAAAGTTAAAAGGCAGTATCTCAAGAAGATATAAATTATTGTTAAGATTAAATGAAGTATAACCAAAATAGAAGCCAAAGAGAAATGGGGGAAAAATATTGTTGGGTTATTGGATGAACAACGGGATGATGTATTGAGAAGTAGATCTTTGGTTTCTCTGAGGTCCTCACATGGGATCTCTCAATGTTTTTTTTTTTAATTTATAGATTATACCAGTCACCTGTTGTACTCTATTGATGAATGTCCTAGGTGTGGAAAGGAACAGACAGGCTTATTCCATTTAGTATGGAGATAACCAAAGCTGTTCCAATATTGGTCTGAGATAACGGATATTGTTAAGAAAAAACTATGGGAGTACAAGTAGATGGAGACCCAGTGGCCTGTATATTAGTTGGTATACTACACTTGGGGGTGTATAAAATCGAAAACAGTCACTCTGTAAACTAGTGTTTCAGGCAAGACTTTTGATAAAAAAGTGAAAAAATGGACTGAAAAAGACCCACAGTTGGTGATAGAGTGGACTAGATCTGTGAATTATATTATAAAGATGGAATAGATAATATACTATAATAGAGGAAGGAAGGATTGTTTTTTTTAATCTTTGGGAGTGGTGGTTGGATTAGGAAGAAGAATGTGTTTTGTTTTTTTCCCCTCTTATCTCTCTAGGGGAGTTGGGGGTGGGGTAGGGGGGGTTATTCGGGAAAAGAGTCTCAATAATGTGATTAATTTGTTTTGGAATGGAGGTCTCTTCTCTCTTCAGAGATGAGTACTGCTTTTGTCTTGGGAGCAATGATAGCCAGAGATTGGTCTAGAAACCACATGGGCAATGCCATAAAGAGGCCATGAAGGGAACAGCACAACTCAAGGGATTATGGTATGGTGAACTAAAAGCTCAGGATTATACTAAGTCAGAACCATACGCCATTTTTCCAAGTGTTTCAGGAGCCATTTTTCAACACTACAACACCAGGCCACATGTTGCTTCTTGCTCTGTGAGCAGGATATATGGCTTAAAGGTGCTACCATGGCCTGCAGCATCTCCATACTTTTCTCACATCGTGCACATTTAGGACATCATTGCAAAGAGAGCTGTCACTGTCGCAGAACATTCCTCAGGCAGCCATTAACAAGCTCATTGATAGCATGACAAGGCCTGTAAATGCATGTCTTTCTGAATAAATATTGTTTTTAATATTTTATTTCCATTTTTTTATCATTTTCATGTTTATCGTTTCAGTGATTTCCATAAATCCACACATTTGCCTTCTTGGTGTTGCAATATTATAGTTTAGGAGTAGAGATGAGCGAGTAGTGTTCGATCGAATACTACGATATTCGGCGTGCTCGATTTCTTTCGAGTATAACGGCGATGGCGCACTTAGAATTTGTTTCCCCTCCCACCTTCCCTGGCGCTCTTTTTCCACCAATCACCATGCAGGGGGGGTATGACAGGCACGCTGAGCACGCTGGCAGCGCGAAAACGGCGTCTACATGCATTGGCTGGAAAAACCATGTGACCTCGAATATTAAAAACTCAGCTCTTCCTGCTCGTACGCATATGCTGCGTGAACTTAGTCAGGGACAGAGGCTGGAGAAGGGACAGATAGGTTTTAGCTGTTGGACAGGCAGGAGCGTGATTAAAAGCCCTTATCATGGCTACTATAGTGCAGTACAGTGATAGCTTTACTACAATATAGACTTTACATAGAAAGGCTGCTGTATTCAGGGATAGCTGCTGGAGTAGGGACAGAGAGAGGCATTAGTGGTGTATTAGGTGCTCTGCTACATACCAAACTATATTTGGCACTACTGCTGTGTACCTTGAAAAATACAATATATAGGCATTATAATTGGCAACTGTACTGTGCGTTCTCTTGCAAAGTAATTTCTCATACCTGGTGTTCATACACACCGTCTGATCACTTAGTACACGGCTGTGTACCTTGAAAAATACAATATATAGGCCTTTCAATTGGCAACTGTACTGTGCGTTCTCTTGCAAAGTAATTTCTCATACCTGGTGTTCATACACACCGTCTGATCACTTAGTACACAGCTGTGTACCTTGAAAAATACAATATATAGGCATTATAATTGGCAACTGTACTGTGCGTTCTCTTGCAAAGTAATTTCTCATACCTGGTGTTCATACACACCGTCTGATCACTTAGTACACGGCTGTGTACCTTGAAAAATACAATATATAGGCCTTATAATTGGCAACTGTACTGTGCGTTCTCTTGCAAAGTAATTTCTCATACCTGGTGTTCATACACACCGTCTGATCACTTAGTACACGGCTGTGTACCTTGAAATATAAAATATATAGGCCTTTCAATTGGCAACTGTACTGTGCGTTCTCTTGCAAAGTAATTTCTCATACCTGGTGTTCATACACACCGTCTGATCACTTAGTACACGGCTGTGTACCTTGAAAAATACAATATATAGGCCTTATAATTGGCAACTGTACTGTGCGTTCTCTTGCAAAGTAATTTCTCATACCTGGTGTTCATACACACCGTCTGATCACTTAGTACACGGCTGTGTACCTTGAAATATAAAATATATAGGCCTTTCAATTGGCAACTGTACTGTGCGTTCTCTTGCAAAGTAATTTCTCATACCTGGTGTTCATACAGACCGTCTGATCACTTAGTACATGGCTGTGTACCTTGAAAAATACAATATATAGGCCTTTCAATTGGCAACTGTACTGTGCGTTCTCTTGCAAAGTAATTTCTCATACCTGGTGTTCATACACACCGTCTGATCACTTAGTACAACGGCTGTGTACCTTGAAAAATACAATATATAGGCATTATAATTGGCAACTGTACTGTGCGTTCTCTTGCAAAGTAATTTCTCATACCTGGTGTTCATACACACCGTCTGATCACTTAGTACACGGCTGTGTACCTTGAAAAATACAATATATAGGCATTATAATTGGCAACTGTACTGTGCGTTCTCTTGCAAAGTAATTTCTCATACCTGGTGTTCATACACACCGTCTGATCACTTAGTACACGGCTGTGTACCTTGAAAAATACAATATATAGGCATTATAATTGGCAACTGTACTGTGCGTTCTCTTGCAAAGTAATTTCTCATACCTGGTGTTCATACACACCGTCTGATCACTTAGTACACGGCTGTGTACCTTGAAAAATACAATATATAGGCCTTTCAATTGGCAACTGTACTGTGCGTTCTCTTGCAAAGTAATTTCTCATACCTGGTGTTCATACACACCGTCTGATCACTTAGTACACGGCTGTGTACCTTGAAAAATACAATATATAGGCCTTTCAATTGGCAACTGTACTGTGCGTTCTCTTGCAAAGTAATTTCTCATACCTGGTGTTCATACACACCGTCTGATCACTTAGTACACGGCTGTGTACCTTGAAAAATACAATATATAGGCATTATAATTGGCAACTGTACTGTGCGTTCTCTTGCAAAGTAATTTCTCATACCTGGTGTTCATACACACCGTCTGATCACTTAGTACACGGCTGTGTACCTTGAAAAATACAATATATAGGCCTTTCAATTGGCAACTGTACTGTGCGTTCTCTTGCAAAGTAATTTCTCATACCTGGTGTTCATACACACCGTCTGATCACTTAGTACACGGCTGTGTACCTTGAAAAATACAATATATAGGCCTTTCAATTGGCAACTGTACTGTGCGTTCTCTTGCAAAGTAATTTCTCATACCTGGTGTTCATACACACCGTCTGATCACTTAGTACACGGCTGTGTACCTTGAAAAATACAATATATAGGCATTATAATTGGCAACTGTACTGTGCGTTCTCTTGCAAAGTAATTTCTCATACCTGGTGTTCATACACACCGTCTGATCACTTAGTACACGGCTGTGTACCTTGAAAAATACAATATATAGGCCTTTCAATTGGCAACTGTACTGTGCGTTCTCTTGCAAAGTAATTTCTCATACCTGGTGTTCATACACACTGTCTGATCACTTAGTACACGGCTGTGTACCTTGAAAAATACAATATATAGGCATTATAATTGGCAACTGTACTGTGCGTTCTCTTGCAAAGTAATTTCTCATACCTGGTGTTCATACACACCGTCTGATCACTTAGTACACGGCTGTGTACCTTGAAAAATACAATATATAGGCCTTTCAATTGGCAACTGTACTGTGCGTTCTCTTGCAAAGTAATTTCTCATACCTGGTGTTCATACACACCGTCTGATCACTTAGTACACGGCTGTGTACCTTGAAAAATACAATATATAGGCATTATAATTGGCAACTGTACTGTGCGTTCTCTTGCAAAGTAATTTCTCATACCTGGTGTTCATACACACCGTCTGATCACTTAGTACACGGCTGTGTACCTTGAAAAATACAATATATAGGCATTATAATTGGCAACTGTACTGTGCGTTCTCTTGCAAAGTAATTTCTCATACCTGGTGTTCATACACACCGTCTGATCACTTAGTACACGGCTGTGTACCTTGAAAAATACAATATATAGGCCTTTCAATTGGCAACTGTACTGTGCGTTCTCTTGCAAAGTAATTTCTCATACCTGGTGTTTATACACACCGTCTGATCACTTAGTACACGGCTGTGTACCTTGAAAAATACAATATATAGGCCTTTCAATTGGCAACTGTACTGTGCGTTCTCTTGCAAAGTAATTTCTCATACCTGGTGTTCATACACACCGTCTGATCACTTAGTACACGGCTGTGTACCTTGAAAAATACAATATATAGGCCTTTCAATTGGCAACTGTACTGTGCGTTCTCTTGCAAAGTAATTTCTCATACCTGGTGTTCATACACACCGTCTGATCACTTAGTACACGGCTGTGTACCTTGAAAAATACAATATATAGGCATTATAATTGGCAACTGTACTGTGCGTTCTCTTGCAAAGTAATTTCTCATACCTGGTGTTCATACACACCGTCTGATCACTTAGTACACGGCTGTGTACCTTGAAAAATACAATATATAGGCCTTTCAATTGGCAACTGTACTGTGCGTTCTCTTGCAAAGTAATTTCTCATACCTGGTGTTCATACACACCGTCTGATCACTTAGTACACGGCTGTGTACCTTGAAAAATACAATATATAGGCCTTTCAATTGGCAACTGTACTGTGCGTTCTCTTGCAAAGTAATTTCTCATACCTGGTGTTCATACACACCGTCTGATCACTTAGTACACGGCTGTGTACCTTGAAAAATACAATATATAGGCCTTTCAATTGGCAACTGTACTGTGCGTTCTCTTGCAAAGTAATTTCTCATACCTGGTGTTCATACACACCGTCTGATCACTTAGTACACGGCTGTGTACCTTGAAAAATACAATATACAGGCCTTATAATTGGCAACTGTACTGTGCGTTCTCTTGCAAAGTAATTTCTCATACCTGGTGTTCATACACACCGTCTGATCACTTAGTACACGGCTGTGTACCTTGAAAAATACAATATATAGGCCTTTCAATTGGCAACTGTACTGTGCGTTCTCTTGCAAAGTAATTTCTCAAACCTGGTGTTCATACACACCGTCTGATCACTTAGTACACGGCTGTGTACCTTGAAATATACAATATATAGGCCTTATAATTGGCAACTGTACTGTGCGTTCTCTTGCAAAGTAATTTCTCAAACCTGGTGTTCATACACACCGTCTGATCACTTAGAACACGGCTGTGTACCTTGAAATATACAATATATAGGCCTTTCAATTGGCAACTGTACTGTGCGTTCTCTTGCAAACTAATTTCACGGCTGTGAAGGCAAAATATTGTAAAAAAAAAATAAAAAATGCGGCGGGGGGCTAGCGGAATAGGACGTGGACGAGGACGGGGGCGCGGAAATGCTGTTGGGGGCCTTGTTGAAGCCAGTGGGGATACAATGCGTGCTGGTGAGGGTCAGCCAGGATCCCGCTCATCCAGAATCCCTGCCTTTATGGGACAGTTAAGCAGGGGGCGGGTTACACCGCTGTTGAGGCCTGAGCAGGTTGAACAGGTGGTGCAATGGATAGCCGATAGCGCTTCCACACAGTTGTCCACCAGCCAGTCATCCACACAGTCTCACTCTGACCCTCCTTCCTCCACACCTGGCCAACAGAGTCATCCCACCCTTGACCCCTCCCAGGAGCTCTTTTCGGGTCCTTTTTCAGATGTGCCGGAAGAATCCCAGGAGCTAGGAGAGGAATTTGTTTGTAGTGATGCCCAAACCCTTGAGTTTTCGCCATCTCCTGCTGATGTGGACCCTGAACCAGCATCTGTTATCATGAGCGATGATGATGATGAGACGCAGTTGCCATCAAGGGAGGCTGTTGGAATGTCCAGTGGGCAGGAGGAGGAGCAGAGTGAGGAAGAGGAGGTGGTGGATGACGAAATGACCGACCCCACTTGGCCAGGGGTGATGTCCAGCGGGGAAAGCAGTGGAGAGGTGGTGGTCTGCGCAGCACCGAAAAAGGCAGCAAGAGGCAGAGGGATGTCCAGAGGCAGAGGGATGTCCACAGGCAGAGGGATGTCCACAGGCAGAGGGATGTCCACAGGCAGAGGACAGTCAGACAAAGTAGTGAGGCCACAGCCAGCACGGCCGAAGCTGTTCCCGGCAGCGGGCAGTCGCGCGAAGCTCCCCCATCGAGGCCTCGTACTTCTGTGGTGTGGAGATTTTTTAATGTTTGTGCGGATGACAAACTGAGCGCGGTTTGCACACTCTGCCACTCAAAACTGAGTAGGGGCTCTGAGAAGAGCAATCTGACCACCTCAGGCATGCGGCGTCACTTGGAAGTCAAGCACTGGGCTGAGTGGGAGAGAGCAAACGCAATACAAACTGCGCCCGGTCCTGCTGCCACTGCCTCTTCCCCTTTGTTGTGTGCTGCCACTGCGGTCCAGACCTCCAGCCAGGACACCTCCACATCTGCCTCTGCCTCGGCTACTTTGGGGCCTTCTCCTTCAGCCTCCCCTTCCCCCGCCTCTTCGCCTGCACCCTCACACTCCTCGTCCCAACAACTGTCCATCTCGCAGGCGTTCGACCGCAGGCGGAAGTACGCCTCGAGTCACCCCCAAGCCCAAGCCTTAAACTGCCACATCTCCAAACTGCTGGCCCTGGAGATGTTGCCGTTTAGGCTTGTGGAGACGCAGGCCTTCCGCGACCTGATGGCGGCTGCCGCACCTCGCTATTCCGTCCCCAGCCGCCACTACTTTTCCCGGAGTGCCGTCCCCGCCCTGCACCAGCACGTGTCGCGTAACATCAGGCGGGCCCTGAGGTACGCAGTCAGCGCAAAGGTCCACTTGACCACCGACTCGTGGACAAGCGCTTGCGGCCAGGGACGCTACATCTCTTTGACGGCACACTGGGTGAATGTAGTGGAAGCGGGGACGGGGTCGCAAACAGAGACGGCCTACCTACCACCCCCGCCCAAGATTGCCAGCATGGGTTCTGATAAACCCCCCTCCTCCTCCTCCTCCTGTGCCTTAACATCTCCCTCAGCCGCTAGCTGGAAGCGTTGCAGCACTGGCGCGGGGAGACGTCAGCAGGCGGTGCTAAAGCTCATCAGCTTGGGCGACAGGAAGCACAGCGCCCCAGAGGTGAGGGACGCCATATTGCAGCAGACGGAGATGTGGCTGTCGCCGCTGCAGCTAGGACCAGGCATGGTCGTGTGCGATAACGGCCGTAACCTGGTGGCGGCTCTGGAGCTTGCCGAACTCAATCACGTACCATGCCTGGCCCACGTTTTTAATCTGGTAGTCCAAAAATTTCTAAAGACTTACCCCAACCTGGCAGAGCTACTGGTGAAAGTGCGGCGCTTGTGCGCTCACTTTCGTAAGTCAACTGTAGCTGCTGCTAGCTTAAAAAAACTCCAGCAACGCCTCCATTTGCCTGAACATCGGCTGTTGTGCGACCTGCCGACTCGCTGGAATTCCACCTATTCCATGTTGGCCAGGGTGTGTGAGCAGCAGAGAGCATTGATGGAGTACCAGATTATGAATCCACGCGTGCCTCCAACTCAGCTCCCTCAGTTTGCCAACCACGAGTGGCCATGGATGGCAGACATATGCGATGTACTGCGTATCTTTGAGGAGTCCACCAAGAAGGTCAGCAGCGAGGACGCTATAGTGAGCGTAACCATCCCGCTCCTAGGCGTCCTTAAAGAATCCCTCATCGCAATAAGGGAGAACGCATTGCACGCAGAGGAGACGGGGGTAGGAGGAGACGCAACGGAGCTACACAGTCAGACCACACTTTTGTCTGCTTCACGGTGGCAGTTGCAGGAGGAGGAGGATGAGGAGGAGGACGACGTGGAGGTGGCTGTGGAAGAGGAGGAGGATGCTGGCGGCGAGGGTAGCAGTCAGGCTGTGTGCGTCCCATTGGTTCAGCGCGGATGGGGCGGAGAGGAGGCGGAAGAGGAAGAGGAGGAAATGGCAAGTGATCCTTCTGGTGGGGGCAGTGAGGTCATGCCTATTCAGAGTCTGGCACACATGGCTGACTTCATGCTGGGCTGCTTTTCCCGGGACACACGTGTTGTCCGGATAGTGGAGAACAAACTGTACTGGGTCTTCGCACTCCTGGACCCCCGGTATAAAGATAACGTCTCCTCTTTTATTCCGGTAGAGGAGAGGACAAATCGATTGCTGGAATACCAGAGGGAACTCGTGCAGAACATGATGGAGATTTTCCCACCCACCATCGCTGGCGGCAGAGAGGAGAGGGTCTCCCAGAGTCCCACAACATCTATCAGGCCCACAGCCACCAGGGGAACACTCTCCAAGGTGTGGGACACGTTCATGGCACCCCCTCGTGCAACTTCCATCACTGCGGGGCCCGCTATCAGCAGGAGGGACAAGTATCGGCGGATGTTGCGGGAGTACCTGGCAGACCGTAACCCCTGTCCTCCCCGATCCCTCGGCGTCCTACACTTACTGGGTCTCCAAGTTGGACACGTGGCTGGAACTGTCCCTGTACGCCTTGGAGGTGCTTGCCTGCCCTGCCGCCAGCGTGCTATCAGAAAGGGTGTTCAGCGCAGCCGAGGGCATTATAACCGATAAGCGCAGCCGCCTGTCAACCGACAGTGCCGACAGGCTGACGCTAATCAAAATGAACAGCAAGTGGATTGACCCGGACTTTGCTTCTCCAACCGTGGAAAGCAGCCAAAAGTGAAGTGCCATCTGTATGAAGTGCCATTTCCTCCTCCACCTCCTCCTCCTCCTCCTCCTTAACCGCCGTAGAATTGCTCCGTAAATAAGAAAAATTTATATGTTTATGGCTCACCTCTTGGGCCTCCACGAAATGTTTAAGAGGTCTCACCTCTTGGGCCTCCTCATAATTTTTAACAGGTCTCACCTCTTGGGCCTCCACATAATTTTTAACCGGTCTCACCTCTTGGGCCTGCACAAAATGTTTAAGAGGTCTCACATCTTGGGCCTCCACATAATTTTTAACCGGTCTCACCTCTTGGGCCTGCACAAAATGTTTAAGAGGTCTCACCTCTTGGGCCTCCACATAATTTTTAAGAGGTCTCACCTCTTGGGCCTCCTCATAATTTTTAACAGGTGTCACCTCTTGGGCCTCCACATAATTTTTAAGAGGTCTCACCTCTTGGGCCTGCCACAAAATGTTTAAGAGGTGTCACCCTCTTGGGCCTCCACATAATTTTTAATACATCTCACCTCTTGGGCCTCCACAAAATGTTTAAGAGGTGTCACCTCTTGGGCCTCCACATAATTTTTAAGAGGTCTCACCTCTTGGGCCTCCTCATAATTTTTAACAGGGTCTCACCTCTTGGGCCTCCACATAATTTTTAAGAGGTCTCACCTCTTGGGCCTGCCACAAAATGTTTAAGAGGTGTCACCTCTTGGGCCTCCACATAATTTTAATACGTCTCACCTCTTGGGCCTCCACAAATGTTTAAGAGGTGTCACCTCTTGGGCCTCCACATAATTTTTAACACGTCTCACCTCTTGGGCCTCCACATAATTTTTAACAGGTCTCACCTCTTGGGCCTCCACAAAATGTTTAACAGGTCTCACCTCTTGGGCTCCAAACAATGTTTAACAGGTCTCACCTCTTGGCTTCCACAAAATGTTTAACAGGTCTCACCTCTTGGGCCTCCACAAAAATGTTTAACAGGTCTCACCTCTTGGGCTTCCACAAAATGTTTAACAGGTCTCATCTCTTGGGCCTCCACAAAATGTTTAACAGGTCTCACCTCTTGGGCCTCCACAAAATGTTTAACAGGTCTCACCTCTTGGGCCTCCACAAAATGTTTAACAGGTCTCACCTCTTGGGCTTCCACAAAATGTTTAACAGGTCTCACCTCTTGGGCTTCCACAAAATGTTTAACAGGTCTCACCTCTTGGGCCTCCACATAATTTTTAACACGTCTCACCTCTTGGGCCTCCACATAATTTTTAACACGTCTCACCTCTTGGGCCTCCACATAATTTTAACACGTCTCACCTCTTGGGCCTCACATAATTTTTAACAAGTCTCACCTCTTGGGCCTCCACATAATTTTTAAGAGGTGTCACCTCTTGGGCCTCCACAAATTTTTAACACGTCTCACCTCTTGGGCCTCCACATAATTTTTAACAGGTCTCACCTCTTGGGCATCCACAAAATGTTTAACAGGTCTCACCTCTTGGGCCTCCACACAATGTTTAACAGGTCTCACCTCTTGGGCTTCCACAAAATGTTTAACAGGTCTCACCTCTTGGGCCTCCACAAAATGTTTAACAGGTCTCACCTCTTGGGCCTCCACAAAATGTTTAACAGGTCTCACCTCTTGGGCTTCCACAAAATGTTTAACAGGTCTCACCTCTTGGGCCTCCACAAAATGTTTAACAGGTCTCACCTCTTGGGCCTCCACAAAATGTTTAACAGGTCTCACCTCTTGGGCCTCCACAAAATGTTTAACAGGTCTCACCTCTTGGGCTTCCACAAAATGTTTAACAGGTCTCACCTCTTGGGCCTCCACATAATTTTTAACACGTCTCACCTCTTGGGCCTCCACATAATTTTTAACACGTCTCACCTCTTGGGCCTCCACATAATTTTTAACACGTCTCACCTCTTGGGCCTCCACATAATTTTTAACAAGTCTCACCTCTTGGGCCACCACATAATTTTTAAGAGGTGTCACCTCTTGGGCCTCCACAAAATTTTTAAGAGGTCTCACCTCTTGGGCCTCCACATAATTTTTAAGAGGTCTCACCTCTTGGTCCTGCACAAAATGTTTAAGAGGTCTCACCTCTTGGGCCTCCACATAATTTTTAACACGTCTCACCTCTTGGGCCTCCACATAATTTTTAACACGTCTCACCTCTTGGGCCTCCACATAATTTTTAACAAGTCTCACCTCTTGGGCCTCCACATAATTTTTAAGAGGTGTCACCTCTTGGGCCTCCACAAAATTTTTAAGAGGTCTCACCTCTTGGGCCTCCACATAATTTTTAAGAGGTCTCACCTCTTGGTCCTGCACAAAATGTTTAAGAGGTCTCACCTCTTGGGCCTCCACATAATTTTTAACCGGTCTCACCTCTTGGGCCTGCACAAAATGTTTAAGAGGTCTCACCTCTTGGGCCTCCACATAATTTTTAAGAGGTCTCACCTCTTGGTCCTGCACAAAATGTTTAAGAGGTCTCACCTCTTGGGCCTCCACATAATTTTATCAAGGTCTCACCTCTTGGGCCTCCACAAAATTTTTAACAGGTCTCACCTCTTGGGCCTCCACAAAATTTTATCAAGGTCTCACCTCTTGGGCCTCCACATAATTTTTAAGAGGTCTCACCTCTTGGGCCTGCACAAAATGTTTAAGAGGTGTCACCTCTTGGGCCTCCACATAATTTTTAATACGTCTCACCTCTTGGGCCTCCACAAAATGTTTAACAGGTCTCACCTCTTGGGCCTCCACATAATTTTTAACACGTCTCACCTCTTGGGCCTCCACATAATTTTTAACAGGTCTCACCTCTTGGGCCTCCACAAAATGTTTAACAGGTCTCACCTCTTGGGCCTCCACAAAATGTTTAACAGGTCTCACCTCTTGGGCTTCCACAAAATGTTTAACAGGTCTCACCTCTTGGGCCTCCACATAATTTTTAACACGTCTCACCTCTTGGGCCTCCACATAATTTTTAACACGTCTCACCTCTTGGGCCTCCACATAATTTTTAACAAGTCTCACCTCTTGGACCTCCACATAATTTTTAAGAGGTGTCACCTCTTGGGCCTCCACAAAATTTTTAAGAGGTCTCACCTCTTGGGCCTCCACATAATTTTTAACACGTCTCACCTCTTGGGCGTCCACATAATTTTTAACACGTTTCACCTCTTGGGCCTCCACATAATTTTTAAGAGGTCTCACCTCTTGGGCCTCCACATAATTTTTAAGAGGTCTCACCTCTTGGGCCTGCACAAAATGTTTAAGAGGTGTCACCTCTTGGGCCTCCACATAATTTTTAATACGTCTCACCTCTTGGGCCTCCACAAAATGTTTAACAGGTCTCACCTCTTGGGCCTCCACATAATTTTTAAGAGGTGTCACCTCTTGGGCCTCCACAAAATGTTTAAGAGGTCTCACCTCTTGGGCCTCCACATAATTTTTAACAGGTCTCACCTCTTGGGCCTCCACAAAATTTTTAACAGGTCTCACCTCTTGGGCCTCCACAAAATGTTTAAGAGGTGTCACCTCTTGGGCCTCCACATAATTTTTAATACGTCTCACCTCTTGGGCCTCCTCAAAATGTTTAAGAGGTGTCACCTCTTGGGCCTCCACATAATTTTTAATACGTCTCACCTCTTGGGCCTCCACAAAATGTTTAAGAGGTGTCACCTCTTGGGCCTCCACATAATTTTTAAGAGGTCTCACCTCTTGGGCCTCCACAAAATGTTTAAGAGGTCTCACCTCTTTAGCCTCCACACAATTTTTAAGACGTCTCACCTCTTGGGCCTCCACAAAATTTTCCATGAGCCTCTGGCCAGCCCACGGCCTCTTCCTGCCTTTTGCGGTCCTACGCATCCCTCAACATCCCCACTGCTTTACCTGCTAGACATGACACTGGGCCAGGTCGGGTGACTGACATCTCAAGCGCCAACAATTTGGGCATTTTAAGGCTTCTGCATGTGTTTGAGTTGTTTTTACATTTTAAAGAAGACATGTCTGACCACATCTCACACACACAATGACAATTAGGGGTGGGGTCTATTTGCTTTCCCCTTTGCTTATGCCATCTGTGGTTGTCATAGGCAGCGTGATTTTAAGGGGTGCAGAATTTTATCTTCTTTTTTGTCTAGTTTGGCTTGGGGTCCATGGCAATGTAGAGGAAAGAAGGTTTCCTTGTATGGTCTCACTTTACAGAGAGGTTAGATTGTGTTTGGAGTGTATTGTTGAGAGGCTGTGATAGTGGCGTAATAGTGCGACTTGGGCGCGTTATATGCACCCAGACATGCTTCCCCTGCTGTCCCAGTTGCTTTCCAGCAGTGTTGGCATCCTTTTCTGAGGTTTCAGGGTGGACTTGGTGACCTCCAAGTGGTCGAATTGAGATTTCCAAGTGGCGAGCATTTTTTTCCCATAGACTTTAATGGGATTCGATATTCGGTCGAATAGTCGAATTTCGCGGTCTATTCGAATCGAATTTCGAACTTTCGAATATTTCACTACTCGCTCATCTCTATTTAGGAGTGTATTTATTGTATAATAAAAACCTGATTCAAAGAATAGGTGATTTTTGATGATATATACATTAAATTTAAATGGGTTTTCTAGTTCATAGATATTGATGAAGCATCCTCAGCATAGGTCACCAATAGGAGCTGAGCTGCAGCACACTGGCATGGCCACCACACAGTGGGCAGAGCTGGATCCATTTGCTAGCTTGTTTCTGGTGCTGATGGTTGCTGAAAACAGCTGATGGTGGGGGCGCCAGGTGTCAGACCTCCAGGGATCTAATATTAATGACCTGTCCTGAAGATCAGAAGATCCCTTTAATAGGAAATGCAGAAAAGAAGATGTAGACCCATCTATTGATGATATAGTAGTAGGCTCAACCCTATCTCATATAACACGGTGAATATTGACATTGGTATTATAATTCATAATACAGAGGCAATGAAAATTATAGTAAAACTGGAACATTGACAATGGCCACCAAATGAAAACTGGGTCAGAAAATCCTTACTACAGGACTGACTCAGCTCTTCAGATAGTCCCATCCTGAAATACCTTCTGGATTTCACACACTGGGGACTGGATGTTATCATTTTGTTTAGTACACTGTGTTCATCGACCTTGTTTCTATAGTACGTCCACAAGTCTACGAGTTACTGTGACTCTTCCTACTTGTATACAGCATGGGGGGTGGGGCAATTTACTAAGACTGGTGTTTCATATGTCAGGCTTAATGAGATGTGATAAGTTTATTAAGTGACAGAGGTCTCAATAAATGTATCACATCTTTAGACTGTCCAAACAGCAGATGCAGATTCTGACTTTTTACCTTCCCTCAGGTCCTGCTGGAGTTCTTCCTGAACTTTCTTCTGACCTATATCTTCTAGAACATCTAGGGTCAACTCAGCCCCATAGGCATATCCATAATATAAATTGATCAGACCAGCGACTTGTTCTGGATCCTTCCCAGTCAGTTCATCTTTGGAAATTTTTTTATATTGTTCTCTGACATTCTGGGCACTCAGGTTCTCGATGAATTTCTGGAAACTTGAGTCATCCAGCTTCTTCAGAGCTCTCAACAGGACTTCCTGTAATGTCAGCCCCATCTTTATGTCATAGAGAACAGAATGGTTTGTGAGGTCGTCTTCCTTCCTTTAAAATATTCTGTAAGAAAACAAATGTTCTGTTAACAGAAGTGATTGCCAACGGTTACCATAGATTTCTAGTGGAAAAAAGAGACTCCTGATGAGAGCCTGTCAAACTGATGCCATCAGGACAATCTTTAAGGCATTTAGCTAATGGAAAGCTATGGCTGCTGTACAGAAAAACAATATAAAGCCATACAGAATACACAATGTAAAGAGTTGCTTGGAGCATTTGAACAGTTACAGTAGATCTCCTGTGATGGTGGTTTAAAAAGCTTATACCTTTGTAAATTATTGGGTCAGACTAATACAGCTTGTCTACACCATTTCAGAAAGAAACAGGCAGTTAGTAGTATATCAATACTATATGTACCTACATCATATACAGGGAGAGACAAGGAGACAGTACTATCTGTACCTACATCATTTACAGGAAGAGACAAGGAGCCAGTACTATCTGTATCTACATCATTTACAGGAAGAGACAAGGAGACAGTACTATCTGTACCTACATCATTTACAGGAAGAGACAAGGAGACAGTACTATCTGTATCTACATCATTTACAGGAAGAGACAGAGAGAAAGTACTATCTGTACCTACATCATTTACAGGGAGAGACAGGGAGGCAGTACTATCTGTACCTACATCATTTACAGGAAGAGACAAGGAGCCAGTACTATCTGTATCTACATCATTTACAGGAAGAGACAAGGAGACAGTACTATCTGTATCTACATCATTTACAGGAAGAGACAAGGAGCCAGTACTATCTGTATCTACATAATTTACAGGGAGAGACAAGGAGACAGTACTATCTGTATCTACATCATTTACAGGGAGAGACAAGGAGACAGTACTATCTGTATCTACATCATTTACAGGGAGAGACAGGGAGGCAGTACTATCTGTACCTACATCATTTACAGGAAGAGACAAGGAGCCAGTACTATCTGTATCTACATCATTTACAGGAAGAGACAAGGAGACAGTACTATCTGTATCTACATCATTTACAGGGAGAGACAAGGAGACAGTACTATCTGTATCTACATCATTTACAGGGAGAGACAAGGAGACAGTACTATCTGTACCTACATCATTTACAGGAATAGACAAGGAGCCAGTACTATCTGTATCTACATCATTTACAGGAAGAGACAAGGAGACAGTACTATCTGTATCTACATCATTTACAGGGAGAGACAAGGAGACAGTACTATCTGTATCTACATCATTTACAGGAAGAGACAGTACTATCTGTACCTACATCATTTACAGGGAGAGACAGGGAGGCAGTACTATCTGTACCTACATCATTTACAGGGAGATACAGGGAGGCAGTACTATCTGTACCTACATCATTTACAGAGAGAGACAGGGAGGCAGTACTATCTGTACCTACATCATTTACAGAGAGAGACAGGGAGGCAGTACTATCTGTACCTACATCATTTACAGGGAGAGACAGGGAGGCAGTACTATCTGTACCTACATCATATACAGGGAGAGACAGGGAGGCAGTACTATCTGTACTTACATCATTTACAGGGAGAGACAGGGAGGCAGTATTATCTGTACTTACATCATTTACAGAGAGAGACAGGGAGGCAGTACTATCTGTACCTACATCATTTACAGGGAGAGACAGGGAGGCAGTACTATCTGTACCTACATCATTTACAGGGATAGACAGGGAGACAGTACTATCTGTACCTACATCATTTACAGGGAGAGACAGGGAGACAGTACTGTCTGTACCTATATTATTTATAGGAAGATACAGTGAGGCAGTACTGTTTTTACTATCGATGACCTATGTTCAGAATAGGTCATCAATATCAGATCGGCGAGGTCTCACATTCGGTACCCCACCGACTGGCTGTATGGGGAGAAGATGCACCCAGTGCGCACGTGCCATCTCCCCTCTCTCTTCCTGTCTGCTGCTGTATGTCTGTGTGACAGCAGCAGCAGTGATCAGAAAGAGAGACGGGAGACGGCACCCCGCCGATCTGATATTAATGAACTATCCTGAACATAGGTCATTAACAGAAAAGGCCCAGAAACAAAAAAAAAAATTTAAATTAAGGAAAATTAGACATCACATAGTATATGACAATCTTTTTCCAACAAAGCTATAACCAGCTCTGTACCTCACCTCAATCCAGAGATACAATAACTCTGTTAAATTTATTTCAAGCTGACAGCTAAGAAGTTGTGTCCTTTTTGGGGAAGGGGTTATGTCCTGTAACTGTCACAGCTTCTAACAGAAGATGTGGCTGATGGAAGTTGAATGGAACTGAGCATGTGCGTCCACCTCAGCAACGTTACTAGATGGATGAGGAAAATAACAAAAAGGCAGGTACATTAGGGGCGGAGCTAACCATGCACTGTGATGGTGGCTTTATCATGATCCTCCGCTCAAGAGCTGCTGTTCATCCCAGCACAACAAGCTACTAACAATGGTGAAATCTAACAAAGAAAGATCAGAGAACTGACTGGGCACACCTAGAGACGCAAAAGCCAGTCCGATATGGACAAATATCTAAAGAAAAGAGGATACTCTCTGATGGGAGGAAACAAGATGACGCCAAGTTCCACCAAGAACCTAGCTGAACAAGAGGACTGAGACAGGGAGAGCTTGTGTGCCGTGTCCAAAGGGACTGGAGAAGCTGATGACTTACCACCATCGAGCTCCTTCTTCAAGAATGTGTTATTCAAAACCTGATCTCCTCTGCAGAAAGACATAGCAGAAATTAAAATAGAGATAAAACAGATCGGGCACAGGGTCGCAGCGCTAGAGGACTTCCACTCCTCAGTGATCCAACATGGAGTAGCTGTTCAGGCTCTACTAAACCCCTACCAAAAACACTTGAACACAGCGCTCATGCAATTGAAGACCAATAAAACAGGAGCATGTGTAAAAACAAATGCCTCAGAGGCATACCTAAAGAGGTGACAAACAAGACCCTCACCACCATCTTTGCCTCGCTGGTAGCCCCCAGAAAAAGCGCCTCTAATTGTACTGAAAGGACACCCAGGACATTAAGCACAAAGCTCCCCCCCTCGTAAGGATGCTATTTGTGGTCTTCACAGTCATCTGGACACAGCTGCCTTACTCAGAGAGGCAAGAGACAGCAAAGAGTTGTTGTATGAAGATGCTAAAATCCAGGTTTTTTAAGACCTTGCTCCAAGCACTCTTGCTAAACCCTGCACTTTGAAGCCACTTACAGATGCCCTCAGGGCAAACAAACTCCCATTGCGATGGTTGTTCATTTTTGAGTTCGCCACGGTTAAGGATGATCAGCAGATCATCATCCACACGCCTTCTGACCTCTCAGCCACCTGGGACAAACTAGTAATTGAGCCTTTGAAGATGGCTACCTGTGCCTAAAGATCCTGTCTTTCCAGAATTACCCCGGATTCCTCTATGGCAGGTGATCCGGAATAAAAAGTCACCCAAGTCCAAGAGGACACCTAGGGCTGAAGAGGAGACCTGAAATAGCTGTACAATTTGGCAACATGAAGATTGTCTTCACATAGAAAACCCTGGGAGGTCCTGGACACTTAGCGCCCCATAGACCTCATGGACAGATAACTATACTATATGATTGTTTCGTTTTAAGCCTGCTTCTCCTCTTATCCCACCCCCATTCTCCCCCTTCTTTTACATTATATAGCCATCTACATATTCTTATTTTCAGCTGAGGTATGGTGCAAGGGGGTCAGGGGTTAACTGAATGTGACGGGGGCTATGGCTTTAACACCGGAGGGCCACTTGACCATTGGCAAAGCAGGTGGAGACTCCTAGGTCACCTTGGTTTGGGTTTCACTTTTGTTATTTTTGTTAACTTGGACATTACACAGTTCATTCAGATTTAACTTATGTAATTTACTATATATGTTGATACAATACAAAGAACTTGTTCCTCTTCTATTTATAGGGATGAACAGCTAGCCAATTGGCGGATAATGGTTGTTCTTCTTCGCACAGACCTAAATCAGAGGTCCCGAGCTCCTCGTTCTTTTGGTATCTATACTTTAGGTTTCGTGCTTTTGGCTATGAGTAGCTTGGCTATGATTAATATCATCTCTATTCTACTTCTAATTGTTATGTTGTATATTTTTTTATGTTTTTGTTTTATGTTCCCGGCGGTAGACCTCATTGCAGAATAAGTGGGTCCTTCTCAATATATAGGAATGGCTGAACTGCATGTCCTGTTGCACAATGTGAACTGATTTAATGTCCCACAAAAAAAGAGGCAAATCTTGAGTCTACTCTACAAACATAATGCAGACATTGTGCTTTTCCAGGAGACTCATTTCCATCATAATAACCATCTCCCAAAGCTGCCAACTTCTCCTTATTCACAGTGGTTCCACTCTACACATTCCAGCACATCAAGAGGAGTATCCATAGCTATTAGAAGTAATATTCCAATTCAGCTCACCAAATCATATATAAACAAAGAGGATACACACTGCTCTGGGGTAGTGAGGGAAGTTATCTACATTCTGATTGGTCTTGTCTGTCTCAGGTCAGCTGTATGTGAGAGGATACACAATGGTTTGGGGTAGTGGGGAAGGTTATCCGTTTTCTGATTGGTCTTGTTTGTCTATAGTCAGCTGTATGTGAGAGGATACACACTGCCCTTGAGCAGTGGGGGAAGTTATCTGCATTCTGATTGGTCTTGTCTGTCTCTGGTCAGCTGTATGTGAGAGTATACACACTGCTCTGGGGTAGTGGGGGTGGATATCTGCATTCTGATTGTTCTTGTCTGTCTCTGGTTACCTGTGGGTCAGAAGATACACACTACTCTAGGGTAGTGGGGGAAAATATCTACATTCTGATTGGTCTTGTCTGTTTTTGGTTAGCTGTATGTGAGAGGATACACATTGGTTTGGGGCAGTGGGGAGGTTATCTGCATACTGATTGGTCTTGTCTGTCTATAGTCCGCTGTGTGTGAGAGGATACACACTGCTCTGGGGTAGTGGGGAAGGTTATCTTCATTCTGATTGGTATTGTCTGTCTCTGGTAAGCTGTATGTGAGAGGATACACATTGGTTTGGGGCAGTGGGAAGGTTATCTGCATACTGATTGGTCTTGTCTGTCTATAGTCCACTGTATGTGAGAGGATACACACTGCTCTGGGGTAGTGGGGGAAGTTATCTGCATTCTGATTGGTCTTATCTTTCTCTGGTTAGCTGTATGTGAGAGGATACACACTGCTCTGGGGTAGTGGGGGAGGTTATCTGCATTCTGATTAGTCTTGTCTGTCTCTGGTTAGCTGTATGTGAGAGAATACACACTGCTCTGGGGTAGTGGGGGAAGTTATCTGCATTCTGATTGGCCTTGCTAGTTCATGTGAGGAGAGCAACGGCTTATGGTGGGAAGTGAGGGAAATACAGGATGGCCTCAAGGACAGGGGAAACATCATCACAGGAAGAGCAGCAGAGGCCATCTTAGGAAGATGCTGAAATAGAGGCACAGAGAAATATTATTGCTAAGGGCTGAATACAGGTATCAGAACGGTAAAATTAACTGTAAAACACAGCTTCATGAATATCTGCCCTTCAGCGTCACATATGTTACGAATTTCATTCATGGCAGTAAAATGGCAGTTACACTTTAACTTAGTAAACGTCAAGGCTTTTTTATTGCTTTTATTTGGGATTGTGCTGTGGACATGGGAACCTTGTGAGAGCTTTCAATGTCATCTTTGAATTGTTTCTCTTGACAAACATGTTTTTCTATAAACAGTGCAGGAATCTGCTCCCGTAAAGATATCATTTTTGGACCCTCTGTCTCACAGTTTTTTCCCATAACACCCTGTGCATTTTAATTTAAACACCATCTGCCCCGAAAAAGGGACTATTTTTCGAAGCTTTCTAATATGAAAAAGCATAACATGTGAAAAAATAAGAAAAATAGATACAAGAAGATATAAGACAATCTGAGTCCTAGGAGACCTCAAATAGTCATATGGAGCCTTTCTGATTTGTGTAGAATTGATTTGCACACAATCTCTACATAGATATTACAAGGAAAGGTTAACAAGAAGAAGCAACGAGCAGAGAAAGTGACAATATCGAGGATAAATTTCATCAAGAACACTTGTAGCTGAGACATGCAACTTATCATATCGAAAGATGATGAAATATGAGATGAAGCTCCACAGTCACTTGTATGAAGGACAGAGAACGCGTAACTTCTTTTCTCAAACTTTTCAGATTTTTTTTTTTTTTTTAACGACTGTATATATTTTTAAAGAGAAGTTCATGTTTTCTCCTTTGATCTGGTTTCCACATTTTTGTAGAACAGAGATCAGCAACCTTTGGCACTCCAGCTGATGTGAAACTACTACTCCCATCATGCACACTAACTTGACTGTTCTTGTAACTCCCATAGAAGTGAAGGGATGATTCTGGGAGTTGTAGTCTCTGAACAGCTGGAGTACCGGAGGTCGCTGATCCCCTCTGTAGAACCTCAGAACCGCATATTTCCTGGATCTGGTTTTGTCACATGTTCCTCATAAACACGTCTCAGGTTTGATGCCTTCAGTTCCCCCCTGACCACAGTTTTCATAGATGGCCCCAGAATTACCTATGAGATGTTGTCTCCTCTCTCAGGTCTAGGCTCCTCCTGTGATCAGATCCTGGTCCTCCACCTTACTTATCTGGGCTCTAAAAGTGATAGTAAATGATATCACATACAGGAGAAGTCTCTGGCCGGGGGCAGGGCTGTAACATCTGCTGACAATATAAAATTCCTCTTCAGTTCATGAGTCATTTCCTGTTATGTTCCGTATACGTTACATGAGGCTTCACTTACTGGCAGTCGCTGAGCTTAGCCCTGGATATTAAAGGGGCAATCAGATAGTAAAAAGCAAATGAAATCTTTTTGCGTTTTTCAAATGTGTTTCACTAATTATAATAATTCTGGTGCTTGAAAAGCACCGCATTATCGTGGACCCGCAACAATACGGGGGCTGCAAGGCATGTGTTCCGCACGCTCGGAACACACGCCGGGCGGCCCTATTCAAAATGCCTATACTTGTCCGTGCGTGCGGACAAGTATAGGACATGTTCTATCTTTTCTTGCAGAACCGCGGCAGGGAGCCACAGCTCGGCAAGATAGCGAGCCGGCCATAGAGGTGAACGGGCCCCTACTCCTCATATTCCTATACTTTATTTAGTAATACAGCCCGAACTGCTTAATGTGTGTGTCGGTATTCACAATTTTATTTTTCACATACTATTGTTTAGATACACTTGTTATCAGTATACACTGCGCCTCTAGTATTACATTCATTATACTATATATAAATAACACACACCAACCACACTGTTGTGCCGAGTTTATTATACACTTTGAACTCTGCCATTACATGTTACAATTAAAATAATACACATTAATATTTTTTGGACTGTGCAATAATTACCATATACTTGTAATGTACTGTATTCACAACAATTCTATATTATGTATACTATGAGTTAGATACACTTGGTGTCAGTATAGACTATATATTATATTCATTATATTAAAAATTAGACACACCAACCACAATATTATGCAGAGATTACGATATACATTGAACTCTGCCATTATATGTTATACTCTGTCTCACACACTGAAATGTTCATCTCTTTTCAGGCACTATATATTTCCTTCATGAAATACACATCTAATATAAAAATATGTTTTTTCTCCTCCAGTTTTCTAAAATAAATACAGCTCGAACTGCATAATGTACAAACTCCGTTCAAACTGTATTTCAAAGCTCCTGATTACAGATGAGTGATCCGAATCCAACGAAGAGGAATTCAATCTGAATTTCAGGATAAATTTTATTCGCCGCAAAGCTGAATTTCCTCGTGCTTCGTGGTAGTGAATCGAATTAGCTTGAAATAGTGTAAAAGACAAAAGAAATCATACTTACCTTCGCTATTTTCTCATGACGGCCCGGCTGCCGCCATCTTGATTAAAGATCTCTGTGGAAATCCCATGCAACTCCACGCTGGCCAGTGTGATGACGTCATCTCGGGCCGCTGAACATTTCACACAAGATCTTCAAGCAAGATGGTGGTGGCTGGCCCGTCGTTGGCAAATGGAGGCGGTAAGGGCCCATTTACTTGACCGTGTGAATGAGTCCGCATCTATTCCTCAATATTGCGGACCTGCAATACCATGGCCGCATGAACCGCCCCTAAGTATGATTTAATTTTTTTAATGTTAATTTTACTCTGTATTATTACTGTGAGATGTCGTGGTCATGTATGAACACGGCATCTGAGGGGTAAAATGATGGGGGGGGGGCGGTGCTGTCGCTGCTTCCTGTTATTGTACCCAATACTTACAAAAAATGTTCTTCGTGACAAAGTATTCATAACAAAGTGAATTTTTTTACAAGCGAATCAAATTTTCCAAAATTCTACTCGGGATGCTGATTGAATCGATTGGATTTTTTTTTTCCTAGCCATTTGTTAACACCCAGAAATTGCAGGTAATTAATCTTCCTAACCATATACTAACTGAGTCACAGAGAGAAGTACTTGGCCTAGGTTTACCATTTGTACTACAATCTAATCTTTGATTTATTTTCAGCAATAAAAGATATCCATGTGTTCGCCTGGAGCCTGATGTTCAAGAAATTCCATCATAAAGACACATCCATGTACCTTTTGAGACCTCAGAGGAACAAGAAGCCTGACTGACACTTCAACAATTGTTCGAGGAACAAGAATCCAGTTCGGTGAGTAAATTACCACAATGTCTTATTCCTAAATCTGAAAAAGTTTCCTGCATTCTCACTGTTTCCAAATATTAATATATTTGTCAAACTAGTGATAAAAGATCTAAGGAGACCACCACAAAATGTCTAACATGACAATCCCACTATGGAACAACGTAGAGCCCCAAGAGAAGTGGGCAAAATGGAAGAAGTTACTATCAAGCCCTCAGACAAGGGAGGGGAGATAGTTATTCAGCCAATCTCTATGTATGTAAGAGAGGCATATAGACAGTTACGTGATCAGAATAAGTATAAACGGTTAACTTACGATCCCCTAACGGAATGGGGGACATTTATCAATATTGGTGTAATTTACGCCCAAAAAATACTAAAGTTACAAATCGAAATTGGTGATTTGTTTCACCTCATATGTCAAAAGGTGCCCACCACTTGTAAAATGAGACTTTTTAAAATGTCAACTTGATAATCTGCCTATTTCTCTTGATTTTTAGACATTTTAACACCAACAGCACTAAAATTCGACTGTTTGAAAACAAAATGCGCTATTTCATCCATCCCCTGCCAGACTACACTTGAGACTTTTTATTTACTGCCGAAGATCCATAAAAATAAAAAAGTGCTCGCTCGTCATCCAATCGTTTCATGGATGAACAGCATGTGTGAACCTATATGCCAATTGACCGATCACATTCTATGATCTCTGGTCGGGAATCTCCTGTCATTTCTAAAGGACACTGGAGACGTCCTGAGGAAATTGGATGGGATACAATTGGAAGATGACATGATACTAGTTGCAGGGACATGAACATGTGGAGTAACTGTGGGTAGAAATAAATGGAGCCAAAAACAATAATAAAATACTAATAGGACTTTATTATAAACCACCTAATATATCAGAGGCCACAGAAAATCTACTTCTAAATGAAATAGACGAGGCGGCAAATCATAATGAGGTCGTTATTATGGGGGACTTCAACTACCCAGATATAGACTGGGAAACTGAAACCTGTATATCTCATAAAGGAAACAGGTTCTTGGCAATAACCAAAGACAATTACCTTTCCCAACTGGTTCAGGACCCGATTAGAGGGACAGCCATACTGGACTTAGTATTAACCAATAGACCTGACAGAACAACAGATGTGCAGGTCGGGGGACACCTGGGTAACAGTGACTATAACATAATAACCTTCCAACTGTCATTCAAAAGAGCGTTTCTTCAGGGAGGAACAAAAATACCAAACTTCAAAAAAGCAAAATTTAGCCAACTAAGAGGCCATAGGCCTAACTAACTGGGACAAAGTCCTCAAAAATAAAAATACAGCCACAAAATGGGAGATTTTTAAAAACATCCTAATATCTAATTGTGAGAGGTACATACCTTATGGGAATAAAAGGTTAAGGAACAAGAAAAAAAACAATGTGGATAAATAGAGCTGTAAAGAAAGCAATAAATGACAAAAAGAAAGCATTTAAATCATTAAAACAGAAGGGGAACGAGGAAGCATTGAAAAACTATCAGGAAAAAAATAGAATATGTAAAAGACAAATAAAAACAGCCAAACTAGAGACAGAGAGATTAATCGCCAAATAGAGTAAAACTAACCCTAAAATGTTCTTTAATTATATAAATGGTAAAAAAGTATAAACCTGAAGGTGTCGGCCCCTTACAGAGTAATGAGGGGGGAGTTGCAGAGAGCGATGAGGAGAAAGCAAAGCAACTAAATATCTTTTTCTCCACTGTATTCACTGAGGAAAATAAACTGTCAGATGAAATGCAGAATATACAAGTAAATTCCCCATTAAAAGTGCCCTGTCTGACCCAGGAAAAAGTAAGGTGGTGTCTTAAGATTAAAATAGACAAATCACCAGGACCGGATGGCATACACCCCCGCATCCTAAGAGAATTAAGTAATGTCATCGCCAGACCCTTATTTCTGATATTTAAGGACTCTATACTGACAGGGAGTGTTCCACAGGATTGGCGCATAGCAAATGTGGTGCCAATATTCAAAATGGGTCCAAAACCAGAACCTGGAAACTATAGGCCAGTAAGTTTAACATCTGTCGTGGGTAAACTGTTTGAAGGTTTTCTAAGAGATGCTATCTTGGAGTACCTCAATGAAAATAAGCAAATAACTCCATATCAGCATGGTTTCATGAGGGATCGGTCATGTCAAACCAATTGAATTCGTTTCTATGAGGAGGTAAGTTCTAGACTGGACCGCGGCAAATCATTGGATGTCGTATATCTGGACTTCTCCAAAGCATTTGACACTGTACCACTCTAAAAGGTTAGTATATCAAAAGGGGCATAGATGGCGGTGATGAGAACATAGTCCTGCCACTTTACACATCACTAGTCAGACCACACATGGAGGACTGTGTACAGTTCTGGGCTCCTGTGAACAAGGCAGACATAGCAGAACTGGAGAGGGTTCAGAGGAGGGCAACTAAAGTAATAAGTGTAATGGGTGGACTACAGTACCCAGAAAGATTATCACAATTAGGCTTATTGACTTTAGAAAAAAGACGACTGAGGGGAGATCTAATAACTATGTATAAATATATCAGAGGTCATCATCTATTTATCCCCAGGACTGTGACTGTGACGAGGGGACATCCTCTGTGTCTGGAGGAAAGAAGGTTTGTACATAAACATTGAAGAGGATTCTTTATGGTAAAAGCAGTGAGACTATGGAACTCTCTGCCTGAGGAGGTGGTGATGGTAAGTTCACTATAAGAGATCAGGAGGGGCCTGGATGTATTTCTGGAAGGTAATAATATTACAGGTTATAGTTACTAGAGAGGGGTCGTTGATCCAGGGAGTAATTCTGATTGCCTGATTGGAGTCGGGAAGGAATTTTTTCCCCTAAAGTGAGGAAAATTGGCTTCTACCTCACAGGGGTTTTTTTGCCTTCCTCTGGATCAACTTGCAGGAAAACAGGCCGAACTGGATGGACGGAGGGCTTTTTTCGGCCTTATAAACTATGTTATAAACTATGTTACTAGTTACCTGTGATGTAGAATCTTTGATGTCTCCTCTCTCAGGTCCAGGCTCCTTCTCCTGTGATCAGATCCTGGTCCTCCACCTTACTTATCTGATAGTAAATGATATCACATACAGGAGAAGTCTCTGGCCGGGGGCAGGGCTGTAACATCCGCTGAGAATATTAAATTCCTCTTCAGTTCATGAGACATTTCCTGTTATATTCCATATACGGTACATGAGGCATCACTTACTGGCAGTCGCTGAGCTTAGCCCTGGATCTTAAAGGGGCAGTCAGATAGAATAAAAGCAAAATAAATATTTTTCCATTTTTAAAATGTATTTCACTAATTATAATAATTATAGTGCTTGAAAAGCATTGTACTGTTACTCCTCATATTCCTATATTTTATTAATACAGCCTGAACCACTTAATGCGTATGTCAGTATTCACTACAATTCTATTTTTCACCAATTGGTTTGACAGAGGTTCATGGATGACTTGAAGACATTTATGGATTCTCTGAACTCCAGTGACCTGAACATCAGACTGACATATTAATTAGAGATGAGCGAGTAGTGTTCGATCGAGCCGGTATTCGATCGAATACTACGATATTCGGCATACTCGATTTCAATCGAGTATAACGGCGATGGCGCACTTAGAATTCGTTTCCCCTCCCACCTTCCCTGGCGCTCTTTTTCCACCAATCAACATGCAGGGGGGGATGACAGGCACGCTGAGCACGCTGGCAGCGCGAAAACAGCGTCTACATGGATTGGCTGGAAAAACCATGTGACCTCGAATATTAAAAACTCAGCTCTTCCTGCTCGTACGCATATGCTGCGTGAACTTAGTCAGGGACAGAGGCTGGAGAAGGGACAGATAGGTTTTAGCTGTTGGACAGGCAGGAGCGTGATTAAAAGCCCTTATCAGGGCTACTACAGTGGACTTCAGTGATAGCTTTACTACAATATAGACTTTACAGAGAACGGCTGCTGTATTCAGGGATAGCTGCTGGAGTAGGGACAGAGAGAGGCATTAGTGGTGTATTAGGTGCTCTGCTACATACCAAACTATATTTGGCACTACTGTTCAGCGTTCTTTTAGGCTGAACAACCCTGTTATATAACTAGTGTGTATATGCACCATCTGATCTGGCAGTATACGGCTGTGAATTTTATTTTATTTTTTTAAATACAGTTTATTTGGCTCTAGTGGTTCTGGGTTCTGTGTGCCTGCAATACCCTTTTTGTATACCAGGTGTAAATACCCACCGTCTGTTCAGTTAGTACACGGCTGTGTACCTTGAAATATACAATATCTAGGCCATTTAATTGGCCACTGTACTGTGCGTTCTCTTGCTAAATTATCTCACATACCTGGTGTAAATACCCACCGTCTGTTCAGTTACTACACGGCTTTGTACTTTGAAATATACAATATCTAGGCCTTTAATAGGCCACTGTACTGTGCGTTCTCTTGTTAAATTATCTCACATACCTGGTGTAAATACCCACCGTCTGTTCTGTTACTACACGGCTGTGTACTTTGAAATATACAATATCTAGGCATTTTAATAGGCCACTGTACTGGCGTTCTCTTGCTAAATTATCTCACATACCTGGTGTAAATACCCACCGTCTGTTCATTACTACACGGCTGTGTACTTTGAAATATACAATATCTAGGCATTTTAATAGGCCACTGTACTGTGCGTTCTCTTGTTAAATTATCTCACATACCTGGTGTAAATACCCACCGTCTGTTCAGTTACTACACGGCTGTGTACTTTGAAATATACAATATCTAGGCCATTTAATAGGGCCCACTGTACTGTGCGTTCTCTGTTAAATTATCTCACATACCTGGTGTAAATACCCACCGTCTGTTCAGTTTACTACACGGCTGTGTACTTTGAAATATACAATATCTAGGCCATTTAATAGGCCACTGTACTGTGCGTTCTCTTGTTAAATTATCTCACATACCTGGTGTAAATACCCACCGTCTGTTCAGTTACTACACGGCTGTGTACTTTGAAATATACAATATCTAGGCCATTTAATAGGCCACTGTACTGTGCGTTCTCTTGTTAAATTATCTCACATACCTGGTGTAAATACCCACCGTCTGTTCTGTTACTACACGGCTGTGTACTTTGAAATATACAATATCTAGGCCATTTAATAGGCCACTGTACTGTGCGTTTTCTTGTTAAATTATCTCACATAACCTGGTGTAAATACCCACCGTCTGTTCAGTTACTACACGGCTGTGTACTTTGAAATATACAATATCTAGGCCATTTAATAGGCCACTGTACTGTGCGTTCTCTTGTTAAATTATCTCACATACCTGGTGTAAATACCCACCGTCTGTTCTGTTACTACACGGCTGTGTACTTTGAAATATACAATATCTAGGCCATTTAATAGGCCACTGTACTGTGCGTTTTCTTGTTAAATTATCTCACATACCTGGTGTAAATACCCACCGTCTGTTCAGTTACTACACGGCTGTGTACTTTGAAATATACAATATCTAGGCATTTTAATAGGCCACTGTACTGTGCGTTCTCTTGTTAAATTATCTCACATACCTGGTGTAAATACCCACCGTCTGTTCTGTTACTACAACGGCTGTGTACTTTGAAATATACAATATCTAGGCATTTTAATAGGCCACTGTACTGTGCGTTCTCTTGCTAAATTATCTCACATACCTGGTGTAAATACCCACCGTCTGTTCAGTTACTACACGGCTGTGTACTTTGAAATATACAATATCTAGGCATTTTAATAGGCCACTGTACTGTGCGTTCTCTTGTTAAATTATCTCACATACCTGGTGTAAATACCCACCGTCTGTTCAGTTACTACACGGCTGTGTACTTTAAAATATACAATATCTAGGCCATTAATAGGCCACTGTACTGTGCGTTTTCTTGTTAAATTATCTCACATACCTGGTGTAAAATACCCACCGTCTGTTCAGTTACTACACGGCTGTGTACTTTGAAATATACAATATCTAGGCATTTTAATAGGCCACTGTACTGTGCGTTCTCTTGTTAAATTATCTCACATACCTGGTGTAAATACCCACCGTCTGTTCAGTTACTACACGGCTGTGTACTTTGAAATATACAATATCTAGGCCATTTAATAGGCCACTGTACTGTGCGTTCTCTTGTTAAATTATCTCACATACCTGGTGTAAATACCCACCGTCTGTTCAGTTACTACACGGCTGTGTACTTTGAAATATACAATATCTAGGCCATTTAATAGGCCACTGTACTGTGGCGTTCTCTTGTTAAATTATCTCACATACCTGGTGTAAATACCCACCGTCTGTTCAGTTACTACACGGCTGTGTACTTTGAAATATACAATATCTAGGCCATTTAATAGGCCACTGTACTGTGCGTTCTCTTGTTAAATTATCTCACATACCTGGTGTAAATACCCACCGTCTGTTCAGTTACTACACGGCTGTGTACTTTGAAATATACATATCTAGGCATTTTAATAGGCCACTGTACTGTGCGTTCTCTTGTTAAATTATCTCACATACCTGGTGTAAAATACCCACCGTCTGTTCTGTTTACTACACGGCGTGTACTTGAAATATACAATATCTAGGCATTTTAATAGGCCACTGTACTGTGCGTTCTCTGCTAAATTATCTCACATACCTGGTGTAAATACCACCGTCTTTCAGTTTACTACACGGCTGTGTACTTTGAAATATACAATATCTAGGCATTTTAATAGGCCACTGTACTGTGCGTTCTCTTGTTAAATTATTCTCACATACCTGGTGTAAATACCCACCGTCTGTTCAGTTACTACACGGCTGTGTACTTTGAAAATACAATATCTAGGCCATTTAATAGGCCACTGTACTGTGCGTTCTCTTGTTAAATTATCTCACAACCTGGTGTAATACCCACCGTCTGTTCTGTTTACTACACGGCTGTGTACTTTGAAATATACAATATCTAGGCCATTTAATAGGCCACTGTACTGTGCGTTCTCTTGTTAAATTATCTCACATACCTGGTGAAATACCCACCGTCTGTTCAGTTACTACACGGCTGTGTACTTTGAAATATACAATATCTAGGCCATTTAATAGGCCACTGTACTGTGCGTTCTCTTGTTAAATTATCTCACATACCTGGTGTAAATACCCACCGTCTGTTCAGTTACTACACGGCTGTGTACTTTGAAATATACAATATCTAGGCCATTAATAGGCCACTGTACTGTGCGTTCTCTTGTTAAATTATCTCACATACCTGGTGTAAATACCCACCGTCTGTTCAGTTACTACACGGCTGTGTACTTTGAAATATACAATATCTAGGCCATTTAATAGGCCACTGTACTGTGCGTTCTCTTGTTAAATTATCTCACATACCTGGTGTAAATACCCACCGTCTGTTCAGTTACTACACGGCTGTGTACTTTGAAATATACAATATCTAGGCATTTTAATAGGCCACTGTACTGTGCGTTCTCTTGTTAAATTATCTCACATACCTGGTGTAAATACCCACCGTCTGTTCTGTTACTACACGGCTGTGTACTTTGAAATATACAATATCTAGGCCTTTTAATAGGCCACTGTACTGTGCGTTCTCTTGCCTAAATTATTTCACATACCTAATTATATACCCAAATATTGTATTTGCAACAAAAAAAAATAAAATGCGGAGGGGGGCTAGCGGAATAGGACGTGGACGTGGACGAGGACGGGGGCGCGGAAATGCTGTTGGGGCCTTGTTGAAGGCCAGTGGGGATACAATGTGTGCTGGTGAGGATCAGCCAGGATCCCGCTCATCCAGAATCCCTGCCTTTATGGGACAGTTAAGCAGGGGCGGGTTACACCGCTGTTGAGGCCTGAGCAGGTTGAACAGGTGGTGCAATGGATAGCCGATAGCGCTTCCACACAGTTGTCCACCAGCCAGTCATCCACACAGTCTCACTCTGACCCTCCTTCCTCCACACCTGGCCAACAGAGTCACCCCACCCTTGAGCCCTCCCAGGAGCTCTTTTCGGGTCCTTTTTCAGAATTGCCGGAAGAATCCCAGGAGCTAGCAGAGGGAATTTTGTTTGTAGTGATGCCCAAACCACTGGAGTTTTCGCCATCTCCTGCTGATGTGGACCCTGAGCCAGCATTCTGTTATAATGAGCGATGATGATGATGAGACGCAGTTGCCATCAAGGGAGGCTGTTGGAATGTCCAGTGGGCAGGAGAGGAGCAGAGTGAGGAAGAGGAGGTGGTGGATGACGAAATGACCGACCCCACTTTGGCCAGGGGTGATGTCCAGCGAGGAAAGCAGTGGAGAGGTGGTGGTCTGCGCAGCACCGAAAAAGGCAGCAAGAGGCAGAGGGATGTCCACAGGCAGAGGGATGTCCACAGGCAGAGGGATGTCCACAGGCAGAGGGATGTCCACAGGCAGAGGATGTCACAGGCAGGGATGGCCACAGCAGAGGGATGGCCACAGGCAGAGGACAGTTCCAGACAGAGTAGTGAGGCCACAGCCAGCAGGGCCGAAGCTGTTCCCGGCCAGCGGGCCAGTCGCGCGAAGCTCCCCCATCGAGGCCTCGTACTTCTGTGGTGTGGAGATTTTTTAATGTTTGTGCGGATGACAAACTGAGCGCGGTTTGCACACTCTGCCACTCAAAACTGAGTAGGGGCTCTGAGAAGAGCAATCTGACCACCTCAGGCATGCGGCGTCACTTGGAATTCAAGCACTGGGCTGAGTGGGAGAGAGCAAACGCAATACAAAACTGCGCCCGGTCTTGCTGCCACTGCCTCTTCCCCTTTGTTGTGTGCTGCCACTGCGGTCCAGACCTCCAGCCAGGACACCTCCACATCTGCCTCTGCCTCTGCCTCTGCTACTTTGGGGCCTTCTCCTTCAGCCTCCCCTTCCCCCGCCCCTTCCCCCGCCTCTTCGCCTGCACCTTCACACTCCTCGTCCCAACAACTGTCCATCTCGCAGGCGTTCGACCGCAGGCGGAAGTACGCCTCGAGTCACCCCCAAGCCCAAGCCTTAAACTGCCACATCTCCAAACTGCTGGCCCTGGAGATGTTGCCGTTTAGGCTTGTGGAGACGCAGGCCTTCCGCGACCTGATGGCGGCTGCCGCACCTCGCTATTCCGTCCCTAGCCGCCACTACTTTTCCCGGAGTGCCGTCCCCGCCCTGCACCAGCACGTGTCGCGTAACATCAGGCGGGCCCTGAGGTACGCAGTCAGCGCAAAGGTCCACTTGACCACCGACTCGTGGACAAGCGCTTGCGGCCAGGGACGATACATTTCTTCTGACGGCACACTGGGTGAATGTAGTGGAGCGGGGACGGGGTCGCAAACAGAGACGGCCTACCTACCACCCCCGCCCAAGATTGCCAGCATGGGTTCTGATAAACCCCCCTCCTCCTCCTCCTCCTCCTCCTCCTCCTGTGCCTTAACATCTCCCTCAGCCGCTAGCTGGAAGCGTTGCAGCACTGGCGCGGGGAGACGTCAGCAGGCGGTGCTAAAGCTCATCAGCTTGGGCGACAGGAAGCACAGCGCCCCAGAGGTGAGGGACGCCATATTGCAGCAGACGGAGATGTGGCTGTCGCCGCTGCAGCTAGGACCAGGCATGGTCGTGTGCGATAACGGCCGTAACCTGGTGGCGGCTCTGGAGCTTGCCGAACTCAATCACGTACCATGCCTGGCCCACGTTTTTAATCTGGTAGTCCAAAAATTTCTGAAGACTTACCCCAACCTGGCAGAGCTACTGGTGAAAGTGCGGCGCTTGTGCGCTCACTTTCGGAAGTCAACTGTAGCTGCTGCTAGCTTAAAAAAACTCCAGCAACGCCTCCATTTGCCTGAACATCGGCTGTTGTGCGACCTGCCGACTCGCTGGAATTCCACCTATTCCATGTTGGCCAGGGTGTGTGAGCAGCAGAGAGCATTGATGGAGTACCAGATAATGAATCCACGCGTGCCTCCAACTCAGCTCCCTCAGTTTGCCAACCACGAGTGGCCATGGATGGCAGACATATGCGATGTACTGCGTATCTTTGAGGAGTCCACCAAGAAGGTCAGCAGCGAGGACGCTATAGTGAGCGTAACCATTCCGCTCCTAGGCGTCCTTAAAGAATCGCTCATCGCAATAAGGGAGAACGCATTGCACGCAGAGGAGACGGGGGTAGGAGGAGACGCAACGGAGCTACACAGTCAGACCACACTTTTGTCTGCTTCACGGTGGCAGTTGCAGGAGGAGGAGGATGAGGAGGAGGACGACGTGGAGGTGGCTGTGGAAGAGGAGGAGGATGCTGGCGGCGAGGGTAGCAGTCAGGCTGTGTGCGTCCCATTGGTTCAGCGCGGATGGGGCGGAGAGGAGGCGGAAGAGGAAGAGGAGGAAATGGCAAGTGATCCTTCTGGTGGGGGCAGTGAGGTCATGCCTATTCAGAGTCTGGCACACATGGCTGACTTCATGCTGGGCTGCTTTTCCCGGGACACACGTGTTGTCCGGATAGTGGAGAACAAACTGTACTGGGTCTTCGCACTCCTGGACCCCCGGTATAAAGATAACGTCTCCTCTTTTTATTCCGGTAGAGGAGAGGACGAATCGATTGCTGGAATACCAGAGGGAACTCGTGCAGAACATGATGGAGATTTTCCCACCCACCATCGCTGGCGGCAGAGAGGAGAGGGTCTCCCAGAGTCCCACAACATCCATCAGGCCCACAGCCACCAGGGGAACACTCTCCAAGGTGTGGGACACGTTCATGGCACCCCCTCGTGCAACTTCCATCACTGCGGGGCCCGCTATCAGCAGGAGGGACAAGTATCGGCGGATGTTGCGGGAGTACCTGGCAGACCGTAACCCTGTCCTCCCCGATCCCTCGGCGTCCTACACTTACTGGGTCTCCAAGTTGGACACGTGGCTGGAACTGTCCCTGTACGCCTTGGAGGTGCTTGCCTGCCCTGCCGCCAGCGTGCTATCAGAAAGGGTGTTCAGCGCAGCCGGGGGCATTATAACCGATAAGCGCAGCCGCCTGTCAACCGACAGTGCGGACAGGCTGACGCTAATCAAAATGAACAGCAAGTGGATTGACCCGGACTTTGCTTCTCCAACCGTGGAAAGCAGCCAAAAGTGAAGTGCCATCTGTATGAAGTGCCATTTCCTCCTCCACCTCCTCCTCCTCCTCCTTAACCGCCGTAGAATTGCTCCGTAAAAAAAAAATATATATTTATATTTTTAAGAGGTCTCACCTCTTGGGCCTCCACATAATTTTTAAGAGGTCTCACCTCTTGGGCCTCCACATAATTTTTAAGAGGTCTCACCTCTTGGGCCTCCACATAATTTTTAAGAGGTCTCACCTCTTGGCCTCCACATAATTTTTTAAGAGGTCTCACCTCTTGGGCCTCCACATAATTTTTAAGAGGTCTCACCTCTTGGGCCTCCACATAATTTTTAAGAGGTCTCACCTCTTGGGCCTCCACAAAATTTTAAGAGGTCTCACCTCTTGGGCCTCCACATAATTTTTAAGAGGTCTCACCTCTTGGGCCTCCACAATAATTTTAAGAGGTCTCACCTCTTGGGCCTCCACATAATTTTTAAGAGGTCTCACCTCTTGGGCCTCCACATAATTTTTAAAGAGGTCTCACCTCTTGGGCCTCCACATTTAAAATTTTTAAGAGGTCTCACCTCTTGGGCCTCCACAAACAAAATCTTTAAGAGGTCTCACCTCTTGGGCCTCCACAAAATCTTTAAGAATCCACAAAATCTTTAAGAGGTCTCACCTCTTGGGCCTCCACAAAATCTTTAAGAGGTCTCACCTCTTGGGCCTCCACAAAATCTTTAAGAGGTCTCACCTCTTTGGGCCTCCACAAAATCTTTAAGAGGTCTCACCTCTTGGGCCTCCACATAATTTTTAACAGGTCTCACCTCTTGGGCCTCCACAAAA
>ONZH01004427.1:0-16542 GCA_900303285.1 Rhinella marina | reverse complement strand
TGGACGACAATCCCTACACTGTATAAGTGAGGGATGGAGAACGGAAGGAACAAAGACAAACAAGTAACAAACAAACACAATACGAATAGTCAGCTAAGCAAGGTCAAACCGGGAGCGTACGTCAGGAGCCGAGGGATAAGCAGAATCAAGGTCGAGGTCACAAGCAAAAGGTCTGGATACACAGTAAGGTCACAAGTCAAAACGCACAGCACTGCAAAGAAAGTAACTTCAATAACAGGCAACTTATAAAGGCAGTTGCCATCTTAAATAGCCCACCCAGGATCATGTGATGTGGCCAGCATCACATGACCTGAGGCGGAGCATGCTTCCAAAACAATATGCAAAGTAGCCATGTGGCGTGATCAGCACCACATGGCTAGAAACCCAAAAGAAAATTAACTGCTGAAGTGCTGGCTGACAAACCAGCACTTCAATTCCCTACTGCTCGTCTCTAGGGGGACGGAGAGATCCGGCGGCACTGCATGGAGGTAACGCGTCGCTGGCCTCCCGTTACAGTACCCCCCTCTTCACGAGGGGCCACCGGACCCTTACCAGGGGGAGCCGGTTTCTCAGGATGCAACCGATGGAAAGCTCTAATGAGCCCATCGGCATGAATTCTAGTCAAACGGCACCCAGCTTCTATCCTCTGGTCCGAATCCCCTCCAGTGTACCAAATATTGGAATGAGTTTCGGACCTTTCTGACATCCACAATATCCGAAATCTCATGTTCAGTCTGCCCATCCACCTCAATGGGAGGTGGAGGGTGGTCTTCAGGCAGTACCGGAGGAATGAACCTCTTAAGCAGAGACTTGTGGAATACATCATGAATTCGGAAAGACTCAGGCAGGCGCAACTTAAATGATACAGGATTAATCACTTTAATTATTTCATACGGCCCTATAAAACGAGGAGCAAACTTCTGAGAGGCTACCTTAATACGTAAATTCCTTGCGGACAGCCACACCTTGTCCCCAACACTGAACTCAACCCCTTGAGAACGTCTCCTATCTGCTTTGGTTTTTTGAGTTTCCTGGGCTTTTGCAAGGTTCGTCTGAACCCTAGCCCAAACTGTGCACAGTTCCTGAAACACCTCCTTAATCTCAGGTACAGTAGGATGCGATGGAGAGAAAGAGCCAAAACGAGGATGAAAGCCCATATTGCAAAAAAAAGAGAAACACCAGAGGAAGAGTTTCACACGGTTATTCTACGCAAATTCGGCCAGAGACAAAAATTTGACCCACAGATGCTGGTTCTCAGACACATAACACCTCAAGAATTGCTCAACAGATTGGTTAACCCGTTCGGTTTGCCCATTACTCTCGGGATGGAAGGCAGACGAGAAAGACAAGGAAGTGCCTATCTTCTGACAGAAGGCCTTCCAAAATCTAGACACAAATTGCACCCCTCGGTCTGACACAATAATATCTGGAGCACCATGTAGTCGGACAACGTGATCAATAAATATAGCAGCCAGAGCCTTGGCCGACGGAAGTTTACACAACGGGATAAGATGAGACATCTTACTAAAACGATCGACCACCACCAAAATAACAGTTTTGCCTTCAGAACATGGAAGATCCGTGATAAAGTCCAAGGACAAATGGGACCACGGTCTGTCCGGTATAGGCAGAGCATGCAACACGCCCATAGGTCGTGTTCTGGGGGTTTTAGAACGGGCACAAATGCTACAGGCGGACACAAATGCTTGGACATCCCTGGACAAGGAAGGCCACCAATAATTCCTGGCAACTATTTCTCTGGTAGCATTGATCCCGGGATGTCCACACAAGACAGAGTTGTGACACTCACCCAATAAACCGAAGATGCAACGAAACAGGTACAAACAATTTGTCAGTGGGGGTACCGTCTGGAGCGAGATGTTGACCCTCCAGGATTTCGTCGGCTAAGTCAGATGATGAGGCAGCCACACAAATGCCAGCTGGTAGAATCAGTTCAGGGGGAGCCTCAGGTGGTTGGAATGCCTGGAAGCTACGAGACAAGGCATCAGCTTTAGTATTCTTGCTTCCGGGCCTGAAAGTAACACAGAAATCAAATCGAGTGAAAAACAAGGCCCACCTTGCCTGTCTAGGATTTAACCTTTTGGCAGATTCAAGAAACAACAGGTTCTTATGGTCCGTAAGGACCGTAATACGGTGCAACGCCCCCTCCAAAAAATAGCGCCACTCCTCAAATGCCCATTTAATGGCCAGTAACTCCCTATTACCTATATCATAATTCCGCTCTGTTTGTGAAAATTTGCGGGAGAAGAAGGCACATGGTCTGAGATTAGTGAGAGCGGAGGAGCCCTGAGACAACACAGCCCCCACACCGTCCTCAGATGCGTCAACCTCGACCACAAACGGTTTGTTCTGATCAGGCTGGATCAGAACCGGAGCGGTAGAAAAACACTCCTTAAGATCCTCAAACGCCTTCACAGCAGTAGGAGACCAGTTTATCACATCTGCTCCCTTACGAGTGAGATCGGTGACAGGCTTAATAATTACCAAAAATTTTTTAATGAATTTTCGATAAAAATTGGCAAATCCCAAGAATCGTTGGAGCGCCTTCAGGGAAGAAGGTCGCACCCAATCACGGATAGCCTGCACCTTGGTAGGGTCCATCTTGAACGCACAGGGAGTCAAAATGTCCCCCAAAAAGGCCACCTCCTGAACCCCAAAGGAGCACTTCTCACTTTTAACAAACAATTTGTTTTTGCGCAACACTTCAAGGACCTGCCTGACGTGGCCTACATGAGATTCCCAATCAACAGAAAAGATGAGGATATCGTCGATATAGACAACCATAAATCTGCCAATGAAGGGTCTGAAGATATCGTTAACGAAGTTTTGAAAGACCGCAGGGGCATTACTTAATCCAAAGGGCATTACTAAATACTCGTAATGGCCCTCCGGGGTGTTAAAGGCGGTTTTCCACTCATCTCCTTCACGGATCCTGATCAAGTTGTAAGCACCCTTAAGGTCCAACTTGGTGAACCAACAAGCCCCCTGAACCTGATTAAGTAAATCAGGAATGAGCAGCAAAGGGTACCTGTTCTTCACCGTAATCTTATTGAGTTCCCTATAATCAATACAGGGTCTTAGACCACCATCCCACAAAAAAGAATCCTGCCCCCATGGGGGAGACCGAAGGACGGATATGTCCCTTGGCCAGACTCTCATTGAGATAATCCCTCATAGCCTGTCGCTCCGGCGCAGAGAGATTAAATATGCGACCCTTAGGATGCTTGGACCCCTGAATTATTTCAATCGTGTAGTCGTACTGGCGGTGAGGAGGAAGAAAATCTGTTTCAGACATAGTAAATACATCAACAAAATCCCCAATATACTCAGGTAGGCCTATGGATTTGCTGGTAAGGCCTAACTGAAGAACAGATTTGCAACAATTATTACAACCTGGTCCCCACCTCTCCAATTCACCAGTCGACCAGTTAATAGTCGCGTTATGACTCTGTAACCAGGGTAACCCAAGCACCAGGTCGGCAGGCAAATTCTTCAAAACTAAAAAGGAACAGTTTTTCACATGGTGAATACCCACACTAAGAGTCACCTCAGGAGTACCAAACTCAGCTACACCGCTGTTAAGGGGGGTGGAGTCTAATGCTATAATAGGAATGGTCTCCTTAAGGGGAATCAAAGGAATACCCAGGGATTGAACAAATTCAAAATCAATAAAATTGCATGCAGACCCTGAGTCAATGAACGCCCATCCAGAACTTCTGAACTGACCGAAAGAAACAGTACAAGGTAACAACACTTTCCTCCTTACCACCGTAAGAAGTACCTTAACACTTGCAGCGGGCCTCTTGGAAGGAGGAAGCTTGGGACATTGCTGCCGCCAATGGTCCTTGTCACCACAGTAGAAGCAGACCCCCTGTTTACGCCTCTGCTCCCTCAAGGTGACTCCAAGTTGCATGGGTTCCTCCGGGGTCTTACCAGGAGACGTGGTCTGGAAGGAAGTATCCGGGGAACTGACCTCAGTAAAGGGAGTCAAGCGTTCAGTCCGTCTCTCCCTAATACGTCTGTCTAGTCTAATGGCTAACGTCATGGTCTCTTCTAGTGACTCTGGAGTGGGGTAACCAACCAGGAGATCCTTAAGCTGATCAGAGAGCCCCCCCCTAAACTGGCTCTTTAATGCAGGATCATTCCAGTTGGATGAAATACACCATTTCCTAAATTCGGCGCAATAATCCTCCACTGGACGGTTACCCTGTCGCATGTTTTTCAACTGCGTCTCTGCTACCGCGGCAAGGTCGGGTTCCTCATACAGGAGTCCTAGAGCCCGAAAAAAGGCCTCCACAGACTGCAGACAAGGAGAATCACGGGGCAAGGAAAAAGCCCACTCCTGCGGGTCACCCAGCAGCAGGGAGATGATAATTTTAACCTGCTGCGGTTCAGGCCCCGAGGAGTTTGGGCGCAACTCAAAATAAAGCTTACAGCTTTCCTTAAAGGCGCGGAAAGCCTTACGATCCCCGGAAAACCGGTCGGGGAGCTTGATCTGAGGTTCCAAGGTGGCACTAGGAACCCCAGCAACAGCCGCAGGGGTGGTAAGCTGCTGCTCATGCTGCTGGAGCCTTTCCGCCAAGTACTGGATCATTTGTGCCAGATTTTGGACATGGTCAGTCAGTGCTCGCAACTGCTCCATAAATTTTTTTTTTTTTTTTTTTTTTACGGTCTGTTATTCTGTCACGGACAGAAACACTGGGATAAGGTGCACCCTGACTTATCCCAAATCTGTCCCTGCCTACTTGCCTCACCCTAGGCTAAGAGTCCTAGGGGGACAACTGGACGACAATCCCTACACTGTATAAGTGAGGGATGGGGAACGGAAGGAACAAAGACAAACAAGTAACAAACAAACACAATACGAATAGTCAGCTAAGCAAGGTCAAACCGGGAGCGTACGTCAGGAGCCGAGGGATAAGCAGAATCAAGGTCGAGGTCACAAGCAAAAGGTCTGGATACACAGTAAGGTCACAAGTCAAAACGCACAGCACTGCAAAGAAAGTAACTTCAATAACAGGCAACTTGTAAAGGCAGTTGCCATCTTAAATAGCCCACCCAGGATCATGTGATGTGGCCAGCATCACATGACCTGAGGCGGAGCATGCTTCCAAAACAATATGCAAAGTAGCCATGTGGCGTGATCAGCACCACATGGCTAGAAACCCAAAAGAAAATTAACTGCTGAAGTGCTGGCTGACCAAACCAGCACTTCAATTCCCTACTGTTCGTCTCTAGGGGGACGGAGAGATCCGGCGGCACTGCATGGAGGTAACGCGTCGCTGGCCTCCCGTTACAGCCGGCAAGGGACCAATCAGAGTGGTCCCTTGCCCGTGATCGATCCGATTGGTTAGTCTGTGCAGACTAACCAATCGGATCGCAGCAGTGTACAAGTCCCGGTTTCAGGCTGTGATCTGCATTCTGCAGATCACAGCCTGAAATCAGGTAATGTGTGCTTTGTGCCCCGATCCATGGACACCATCTGTGCCCCCCTGCATCAAATATTTAATGTGAGTAGCGCGCCTATCTAACCCCCGCCCCCAGCCCCGTGCAGCAAGTCTCCTGTATGGTGGCCGTGTGCTTATCGATCCTATGCAGGGTGCAGGCATCTGTGTCTACCTGCCCCTGCCCTCACTTCTTTGATCCATCTGTGCCCCCTTGTGAGGTGCTCCTGAGGTATGCGATGGCGGTGGCTCTGTTTCTGAGCTGCCGCCATCAGCAGCGAGTGTCAGCTGTATGCTGACACTCTGCTGTAACCCCTTAGATGCCGCTCTCAGCAGCATCCAAGAGGTTAACAGAGTTAACCATCGGGCTGCTGCGCTCTGATGGCAGTGACCCGATGGTTGCCATGGCAACCGGACGCCTTGCAAAGGCGTCCAGTGTTGCCATCTATCAGTGTAAAACTGATAGTATTATACTTTGCAATGCAAAAGCATTGCAAAGTATAGAAATGGCATCAACCCCACTGGATCAAACCCCACTTTGCAAAAAAGTGCAAAAATGAAAAAAGAAAGTAAAAAAATCAATGTAAAAGAAAAAATAAATAAAAATGTAAATTAAAAATAAAATGAATTGACGTTTCCCCTATCTGCTCTTTTATAATAGATTAAAAAATGAAAAAAAAAAAACTATACATAATTGGTATCGCTGTGTCTGTAATAACCTGATCTATAAAATGATCAGGGTACCAATTCCGTGTGGTAAACGTTTTACAAAAAAAAATAAAAAACAATGGTGGAATTGCTGTTTTTTTTTCCTTACCTCCTAAAAAAATTTCAATAAAAGTGATCAAAAAGTCATATGCATCCCAAAAATTATACCAATAAAAACTACAGCCCATCCTACAAAAAATAAGCCCTCATACAATTACGTTGACAGAAAAATAAAAAATTAATTGGTCTTAGATTTTGGTGATGCAAAAAAAAAAAAGTTTAACAAAAAGTGATTTATGGTATAATATGAAAAAAACTCTACAAATTTGGTATCACCATAACCGTATAAACCCACAGAATAAAATTATCTTATCAAATATACCACATTGAGAACCCCATAAAAATTAAAAATAAAAAACACAGGTAGAATTGCAATATTAGCCCATTTCACCTCATAAAAAAATAAATAAAAAGCGATCAAAAAGTCAAATGTACCCAAAAATGGTATCATTAAAAATTACAGCCCATCCCGCAAAAAAATGAGCCCCCACACAGCTCAGTCAACAAAAAAAAATCGTTATGGCCCTTAAAAACTATTTCAGCAAATTCCATGCTAGAAAATGCAGATGTCGCTCCTTTCCTTTTGAATTCGGTGGTCTGCTCATACAGCAGTTTAAGAACACATATGGGGTGTTGCCGTATTCAGGAGAAAATGGTTACACGTTATGGGGTGCATTTTCTCCTGTTATCCCTTGTTAAAGTGAAAAATGTGGGCTTAAGCGACTTTTTCTTCTAAAAAAATATAATTTTTTCATTTTCACAGCCAAGTGTTTCTAAATATTATGAAACACCTCTGAGGTAAAAGTGGTCATTACACACCTCACTAAATTCTTTGAGGGGTGTAGTTTCCAAAATGGAGTCACTTTTGGGGGTTTCTACTGTAGGGGTGCCTTAGTGTGCCTTTAAATATGACACAATACCCAAAAGCCATTCCAGCAAAATCTGCCCTCCAAAAACCATATGGTGCGCCTTTCCTTCTGAGATTTGCCATGCACCAATACAGCTGTTTACAAACATGAATGGGGTGTTTTTGTAAACTTCAGAATCAGGGTAATAAATGTTGAGATTCATTTTGCTGCTAACCCTTGCTATGTTATAGGAAAAATTGGATTAAAAATAAAAATCTGCACAAAAACTGAAAATTGTAAATTTCACCTCAATTTTCCTTTAATTCATGTGGAACACCTAAAGGGTTAACATAGCTTGTATAACCAGTTTTGAGTGATTTGAGGGGTGTAGTTTTTAAAATGGGGTAATTTATGGGTGGTTTCTATCATGTAAGGACCTCAAAGTGACTTCAGAACTGAAATGGTCCTTGAAAAAGTCGGTTTTGAAAATTTGATAGAAAATTTTAAAAATTGCTTCTTAAATTCTAAGTCTTCTAATGTCCTAAAAAAATAAAATGTAATTTTCAAAATGATGCCAACATAAAGTAGACATATAGAGAATCTTAAGTAAAAAATATTCAATGAGGTATCGCTTTCTGCCTGTAAGATGTAGAAGTTCAAAGTTAGAAAATTACATTTTTTTCCAAATTTTCTGTAAATTTGGGATTTTTTATAATATAAAGGTAAAACTTATCAACCCAGATTTACCCCTAACATCAAGTACGAGACGTCACAAGAAAACAATCTCAGAATTGCTTTGATAAATAAAAGCATTCCAAAGTTATTAACACATAAAGTGACATATGTCAGATTTGCAAAATTTAGCCTGGTCACGAAGGTTAAAAATGGCTTGGTCTTGAAAGGGTTAAGGAGATGTCGTTCTCGGGTGTGTCTACCATTGTCAGTGTATCTCCACAAATGTTATCTCATCCAGTCATTCATCAGATTCCTCAGGCATATACTTATTGTTTCTATGGTTGGCAACAGTTCAGAAAACCTACTCTTTACCAGGAAATGCTTTTGTTTCCTGGGTAGATTTTTAAAAATTCCAAATTTTGGCACAAAATGGCAGGTGCTTGTATGCCAGAAATCTGGAGTGCACACAATACTTTCCCCCATAATGTCTCCGGTCATGTAGAAACAGCAGCTCATTCGTCACGGAGCGTGCTAACAACAGGAGGCACTGACACAGGAGAAGGTGAATGACGTAGGATATATATAAAATGCTAAAATATACAATGTAATAAAACAGAATGCACTATAGTTATACAACGTAATAATAGAATGTAATAATGGGGGAGGGGGTCATATAACAATATAACAAAATAGTATAATGTCATATAATAATATAATGTGATATACACTCCTATACACCACCCAGTCCGGGACCTACATACCAAAAAGTATGTTTAGCGTGGAGAACAACTCAATTAAACTATAACCACCGAAAAAGTATAATCCACACTTAAAAATTGATAATGTAATTACTTTATTAGTACAAAAATTATAAAAACATTTATTGAACATATCAATCACATGGCAGATCAACGGGGAATCCCCGGATGAAGCTTTAGAAGCGAAACGGCGTCAGGAGGAGGACGCGGTGGGACCTGACACACGGACACAGTTTTTCTTGGTATATCTTTCATTATTGCATTTATGGGTTGCATGTTTGCCTTATCACTTTAAAACAGACTATCATTACGATAGAGGATGGTTCACTTGTGTGGTTAGCATTTGCACCCGTATATACATAGTGCTTCTTGTATTTATTTTCTGTGTCACACTGTGCCTGTGTGGTCGGCCCCCGCCGCGTTTTCCCTTTTTTTGGTCTGTCTCCCCATTGGCGGCGTTGATCTGCCATGTGATTGATATGTTCAATAAATGTTTTTATAATTTTTGTACTAATAAAGTAATTACATTATCAATTTTTAAGTGTGGATTATACTTTTTCGGTGGTTATAATATAATGTGATAGTAAAATGTAATATAATAGCTTGATATAAAACGAGATAAAAAAAATCTGATGTACTGTAATTACATGGTATAATGATATACGAGTATACCATGTAAATATAAGGCATTATGATACAATGTAATAATATTATCTGATAAAGTATAATAAAAGGATGTAATCTGTCAATGTCTCTGTTAGTCCTAGAATTACAGGAGACACTGAGAGATTTGGGAGCGTTACCAGCCTCAGTGCGGTTCATTTTCTGGTATAACGTGATCAGTTTTGGCAGCTTCAGGCTGGATACATTGTGTTTAGCGTTGTTATAGGGACTCTATTTCTCTGTTATGTAGCTGTCACTTTTATAGGACTCTGTAGCTATCACTATTAGGGTCCTGATGTTTGGTTGTGACTTTTTGGGGACAGTGATGGGACAGCGAGAGTGACCGTTCCCTATAAAATGTTCACGCCACAGATCTTTCCATTACAGCGTCCTCAGTCGACGTGTTTACAGCCTCCGTTGCGGTTTTCGTCCTAGTAGATGGCTGTATAAAGTAGCACACAGCGCCATTCTTACTGTCAAAATGAAGGCAACCTCAACACAAGCCCAAGGATCCCATTATAGGTCACTAGCGCCTTCAGTCACCGCCCAGTGTGAACACTTCCCATTTAATTACACATCTAAGAATTTTCTTTGGCGTGTGAACTTGGATCGGAGCCTCGGATTTATGAGACTGATAAATACAAGCAGTAAATATGATGTATCAGTCGCTGCTGATAAAACCTCCAGATGTAGTACTGCTGGCTGTCCAGTAGTTGGTGCTAGAGGGAGACAGAGACATAAGAGTGCAGGGGAGGGTCAGTCTTGATACCACCATAAGAGGTTTCCCAGCGGCCCTATCTTAATTCGCTGCCAACACTCCCGAATTTAGAGGGACTGTCCCTAATTTCAGTTACAGTCATGGGAAATTAAAGGGGTTATCCAATTTCTGAAACAGCCCTCTCCCCCATGTGCCGGGCCCTTACAGGTAATATACTTACCTCGCTCCCCTTGCTACTCCTGGTACCGCTGCTTCTCCCTACAGATGGATGAAATCATCCGGTGTTGGGGGGAGAAGCCAATGACAGACAGGGATGGGGACAAGCCTCCCTAGCGCCAGCCGTGATGCTAGGGAGGCTTGTCCCCGTCTGCCATTGCCTGCTCCCCCCCGACACCAGATGTTTTCACCCATGAGTAGGGAGAAGCAGCAGCGGCAGTGTGGGGACCAGGAGCGGTGCGGGTAGCAGAGTAAGTATATTCCGTATGAAGGGCCCGGCACATGGAGGGGCTGCTTCAGAAATTGGATAACCCCTTTAAGACTGTCCTGCATAGGAAATGGGTGGGGCCTATGTAAGACCCGCCCATAAGTGAGAGTTTGGGGAAGGTTTGGGGCAATTCAGGGAGAGGCTCCCTCTGTCCGTTGCTCAGACCCATGCTGTGAAATAGTGGGTTTCCAATCGGTTCTTATAAAACTCTGCTTGCCAAACTACCTGTAAGGACCTGCCGCAGTAAGCCAGTAAAAATCCCATAGACTGCAGCAGTATACTATGACAGTCTATGGTATAAAGTGTATTTACGCACAGTCTTTTTATTATTTATTATATTATACACAGCATTGTATTCTGTTTTATTGGTTGGATGCAATTCTGTTTCATTGGTTTTGTACTCGTACTGTGCACAGTGATAATAAAGTTAAGTTTGGTCCCAATTCATTGTCAATGGGGACAAAACGTAATTGAACAGAACAGAGCGCTCCAAAATGTATTCTGTTCCGTTTAGTTGCGTTCCCATACCGGAGAGCAAACCGCAACATGTTGTATTTTGCTTTCCGTACTGGGATGTGGAGCAAGACAGATCCGTCATGACCCCCAATGCAAGTCAATGGGACGGATCCGTTTTCTCTGACACAATAGAAAACGGATCTGTCCCCCAATGACTTTCAATGGAGTTCATGACGGATCCGTCTTGGGTATGTTAAAGGTAATACAACCGGATCCGTTCATAACAGATGCAGATGGTTGTATTATCAGTAACGGAAGCGTTTTTGCTGACCCCTGCCGCATCCAGCAAAACCCCTAGTGTGAAAGTAACCTAATTCTCCCAGATCACAGGGCTGCACAATATGTACCAATGAGACCAGGCTCCAGCATCTACTGGGTATCATAATAAAACACAGCTATGCTGCAGTATCCTATCTTCAATGACCCGACCAGCTGCAGTATCTGCTCCAGGACACGCTGTAACTTATCAGTGTATCCCATAGAGTGCTGGACCTTCCACGCTTGCTGCTTATTCATGCCGCTGGAGTCCCGCCACACGCCCTACTCGAGGATTGCTATTACTGAAGTTGCCGCTAAATGCCCATTTAAAAAAATGCCAACTATGCTATTTCTCCCCATGCCGTGGCCTCGACGTGTTTCTCATTCTAATAATTACTCAGGAGCCCTACAACAGAAGCACTGTATAAACTGTCTAAAGATATCAGAGCAACATGGCGCTACCCTCCACTTGTGTAGAGGCAGCGCTCCGGCACTAGTGAAGCAGCCGCCCAAACTACGGGTATTTAAACATGAAACCCCTCCCATACCAGACAAGGCCACGCCCATCCAACATCACATGGTAGGAGCGAGATAAATGATCCGTGAGCGCTCCTCAACCCCACCGATGCTGGCTCAATACGTGGAGGACCTTGAGAGAGGACAATTCCCCCATTAAAGGGGTTGTCTCACTTGAGCAAATGACATTTATCATGTAGAGAAAATTAATACAAGGCACTTACTAATGTATTGTGATTATCCATATTGCTCCCTTTGCTGGCTGGATTCATTTTTCCATCACATTATACACTGCTTGTTTCCATGGTTACAAACCACCCGGCAATCCATCAGCGGTGGTCGTGCTTGCACAATATAGGAAAAAGCCCAGCCTCTATGGTGGCCGGGACCATGGGAGTGCACATAGACTAGTGCTTTTTCCTATAGTGTGCAAGCACGACCAGCACTGATGGATTGCAAGGTGGTCGTAACCATGGAAACAAGCCGTGTATAATGTGATGGAAAAATGAATCCAGCCAGCAAAGCAGGCAATATGGATAATAACAATACATTAGTAAGTGCCTTGTATTAACTTTCTCTACATGATAAATGTCATTTGCTGAAGTGAGACAACCCCTTTAAACTAGGGATTAAAAAAGCGGATATTATTGTTGGTTTTATGTAATTATGCTGCATCTTACATACGGGACCAATAAGGACAGACCTGTGTTGTAACGTAACATGTACATTGGGGCGTATAGGTTTTAAACGAAAAACCCATTGTGCTTCTTTTCTAAGAAGACTTCGATGGAAATCACCTCCTCTTCAGGATGGCCTGACAATTCAGAGGCTCAGGAAAATAATAAGAGCAACAGTGACACCCAGTGGCCTTCTTGTTGGGTGGTGATCGGTCCACCACCGAGTGACACATCAAAAACCCTGATCTTTGAACTGCTCTAACCACCATATATCAGGAGCGTTATGCCAACCGCTGGCCTCCCAGCGGGCAAGTCCGCCATTATCTTTTCACACTTCGTGTCAATCCTTTTAATACCGCCAGCTGTGACTTTGAAGATAAAAAAACGATCCTGACTAGAAAAGAAACAGAAGTCAGGAACACGAAACGAAGGGAAATGGGTAACACTAGGAACCACAAACAGGGCAAAGACACAAGGGACGTGAGGGCGGAAAACAACCGCTGGCCGTGCAAGAGGGGGAGAAGGGGGAGGAGAGGCATTATATAGAGAGGGGAGGGCCCCGTGGCAGGAAGAACGGGAGGGGCCGACAAACATGTTTTAACCCCTTAACCACCTGAAGCTCTGCAAGCCATCCTAAACCTTTCATTAACCCCGTAACTGAAGGAGAAGAGGAAAAATAAGGGGGGTGGGGTGCTACTATGACCGCCATATCCCAAAACCAGGGAAAGGGGATCCCAGCAGTCCCATATCCCCTTCCTTATGCAGTCAGGGGCTCCTCAGGAGTAAAGCCACAGACACTGTCGGAACTGCACGCTGATTGGAGAAACCCTTGCTCCGTCCACAGTCACCAGCTTATACAAAGCAGACTCGGGTCGGTAAGACTAATCTTGCATGTACTTCATTAGAGTTTTGGTGCCAAGGATCCTACAGACTGAGACCAGGGCTGTAGTCTGTTAATGTTTGTGGCCTGAAAAAAACACAAAACCTCTGATCTCGCTGCTCTGTCTTCAAGGACTTTACGTTTAAAGTGCCAGTTCACACAGGAGAGCTGATAAGCCTCACAATGCAGGAGAAACACTATAGGCATGTGATCAGTTATTCGGGGGTGAATACTATAGCATGTAATAAGATTGTAAGCTGTTGTGCAGTACCAGAGCCGGGTGAGGGGTGCCACCGCACGGGGCGCATCACTTCAACAAGCAGAAGGGGGCACCCGTCACTGGTGTTTACAGCTGATCAGCAGCAGAAGAGCCAGGACTCAACTAATGAGCGCTTCCATTGTGGAATGGCTCATTGATAAAGGAGGCTGAAGAAACTCTGCATGCCCTGACCTTGGCCTGATACTGATAATGAGTTTTGCCTGATCCCTCTGTGCTTCACACCAGTGTCTCTGACCCCTGATGTAAGCTGTAAACCACACCAGGACCATTCCAAGAGATAGCGGCCTGGTGACTCCCTTGCAGCAAAGTATAGATCCCTGTTTAGTGGTTGAGGGGTGAAAATCACGGGCCTACGAGGATAACACCGATACAGAGGATACAGACGGCTGCTGGAGTTTTTTGCACCAGAAAAATAAAATCTATGTGAGCAAGGGAGCGGGTGTAGATTTTTGATGAAATGTGTTTACTCTGTCAAAAAATTCCAAATTTTGGCACAAAATGGCAGGTGCTTGTATGCCAGAAATCTGGAGTGCGCACAATACTTTCCCCCATAATGTCTCCGGTCATGTAGAAACAGCAGCTCATTCGTCACAGAGCGTGCTAACAACAGGAGGCACTTACACAGGAGAAGGTGAATGACGTAGGATATATATAAAAAGGACTCTGTAGCTATCACTATTAGGGTCCTGATGTTTGGTTGTGACTTTTTGGGGGCAGTGATGGGACAGCGAGAGTGACCATTCCCTATAAAATGTTCACGCCACAGATCTTTCCATTACAGCGTCCTCAGTCCACGTGTTTACAGCCTCCATTGCGGTTTTCGTCCTAGTAGATGGCTGTATAAAGTAGCGCACAGCGCCATTCTTACTGTCAAAATGAAGGCAACCTCAACACAAGCCCAAGGATCCCATTATAGGTCACTAGCGCCTTCAGTCACCGCCCAGTGTGAACACTTCCCATTTAAGTACACATCTAAGAATTTTCTTTGGCGTGTGAGCTTGGATCGGAGCCTTGGATTTATGAGACTGATAAATACAAGCAGTAAATATGATGTATCAGTCGCTGCTGATAAAACCTCCAGATGTAGTACTGCTGGCTGTCCAGTAGTTGGTGCTAGAGGGAGACAGAGACATAAGAGTGCAGGGGAGGGTCAGTCTTGATACCACCATAAGAGGTTTCCCAGCGGCCCTATCTTAATTTGCTGCCAACACTCCCGAATTTAGAGGGACTGTCCCTAATTTCAGTTACAGTCATGGGAAATTAAAGGGGTTATCCAATTTCTGAAACAGCCCTCTCCCCCATGTGCCGGGCCCTTACAGGTAATATACTTACCCCGCTCCCCTTGCTACTCCTGGTACCGCTGCTTCTCCCTACAGATGGATGAAATCATCCGGTGTTGGGGGGAGAAGCCAATGACAGACAGGGATGGGGACAAGCCTCCCTAGCGCCAGCCGTGATGCTAGGGAGGCTTGTCCCCGTCTGCCATTGCCTGCTCCCCCCCGACACCAGATGTTTTCACCCGTGCGTAGGGAGAAGCAGCAGCGGCAGTGTGGGGACCAGGAGCGGTGCGGGTAGCAGAGTAAGTATATTCCGTATGAGGGGCCCGGCACATGGAGGGGCTGTTTCAGAAATTGGATAACCCCTTTAAGACTGTCCTGCATAGGAAATGGGTGGGGCCTATGTAAGACCCGCCCATAAGTGAGAGTTTGGGGAAGGTTTGGGGCAATTCAGGGAGAGGCTCCCTCTGTCCGTTGCTCAGACCCATGCTGTGAAATAGCGGGTTTCCAATCGGTTCTTATAAAACTCTGCTTGCCAAACTACCTGTAAGGACCTGCCGCAGTAAGCCAGTAAAAATCCCATAGACTGCAGCAGTATACTATGACAGTCTATGCTATAAATTGTATTTACGCACAGTCTTTTTATTATTTATTATATTATACACAGCATTGTATTCTGTTTTATTGGTTGGATGCAATTCTGTTTCATTGGTTTTGTACTCGTACTGTGCACAGTGATAATAAAGTTAAGTTTTGTCCCAATTCATTGTCAATGGGGACAAAACGTAATTGAACAGAACAGAGTGCTCCAAAATGTATTCTGTTCTTTTTAGTTGCGTTCCCATACCGGAGAGCAAACCGCAACATGTTGTATTTTGCTTTCCGTGCTGGGATGTGGAGCAAGACAGATCCGTCTTGACCCCCAATGCAAGTCAATGGGACGGATCCGTTTTCTCTGACACAATAGAAAACGGATCCGTCCCCCAATGACTTTCAATGGAGTTCATGACGGATCCGTCTTGGTTAAAGGTAATACAACCGGATCCGTTCATAACGGATGCAGATGGTTGTATTATCAGTAACGGAAGCGTTTTTGCTGACCCCTGCCGCATCCAGCAAAACCCCTAGTGTGAAAGTAGCCTAATTCTCCCAGATCACAGGGCTACACAATATGTACATGTATTCTGTTCCGTTTAGTTGCGTTCCCATACCGGAGAGCAAACCGCAACATGTTGTATTTTGCTTTCCGTACTGGGATGTGGAGCAAGACAGATCCGTCATGACCCCCAATGCAAGTCAATGGGACGGATCCGTTTTCTCTGACACAATAGAAAACGGATCCGTCCCCCAATGACTTTCAATGGAGTTCATGACGGATCCGTCTTGGGTATGTTAAAGGTAATACAACCGGATCCGTTCATAACAGATGCAGATGGTTGTATTATCAGTAACGGAAGCGTTTTTGCTGACCCCTGCCGCATCCAGCAAAACCCCTAGTGTGAAAGTAACCTAAATTCTCCCAGATCACAGGGCTGCACAATATGTACCAATGAGACCAGGCTCCAGCATCTACTGGGTATCATAATAAAACACAGCTATGCTGCAGTATCCTATCTTCAATGACCCGACCAGCTGCAGTATCTGCTCCAGGACACGCTGTAACTTATCAGTGTATCCATAGAGTGCTGGACCTTCCACGCTTGCTGCTTATTCATGCCACTGGAGTCCCGCCACACGCCCTACTCGAGGATTGCTATTA
>ONZH01004426.1:0-30048 GCA_900303285.1 Rhinella marina | reverse complement strand
CCATCGCTGGCGGCAGAGAGGAGAGGGTCTCCCAGAGTCCCACAACATCGATCAGGCCCACAGCCACCAGGGGAACACTCTCCAAGGTGTGGGACACATTCATGGCACCCCTCGTGCAACTTCCATCACTGCGGGGCCCGCTATCAGCAGGAGGGACAATTATCGGCGGATGTTGCGGGAGTACCTGGCAGACCGTAACCCTGTCCTCCCCGATCCCTCGGCGTCCTACACTTACTGGGTCTCCAAGTTGGACACGTGGCTGGAACTGTCCTGTACGCCTTGGAGGTGCTTGCCTGCCCTGCGCCAGCGTGCTATCAGAAAGGGTGTTCAGCGCAGCCGGGGCATTATAACCGATAAGCGCAGCCGCCTGTCAACCGACAGTGCCGACAGGCTGACGCTAATCAAATGAACAGGCAAGTGGATTGACCCGGACTTTGCTTCTCCAACAGTGGAAAGCAGCCAAAAGTGAAGTGCCATCTGTATGAAGTGCCATTTTCCTCCTCCACCTCCTCCTCCTTAACCGCCGTAGAATTGCTCCATAAAAAAAAAATTTAATATTTATGGCTCACCTCTTGGGCCTACAAGCAATTTTTATCATGGCTCACCTCTTGGGCCTACAAGCAATTTTTATCATGGCCTCACCTCTTGGGCCTACAAGCAATTTTATCATGGCTCACCTCTTGGGCCTACAGCAATTTTTATCATGGCTCACCTCTTGGGCCTTACAAGCAATTTTATCATGCTCACCTCTTGGCCTACAAGCATTTTTATCATGGCTCACCTCTTGTGCCTACAAACAATTTTAAGAGGTCTCACCTCTTGGGCCTACAAACAATTTTTATTATGGCTCACCTCTTGGGGCCTTAATACAATTTTTAAGAGGTCTCACCTCTTTGGCTCCACTTTAATTTTTTCGAGGCTCACCTCTTGGGCCTCCATATAAAAAAAAAATTAAATATTTATGGCTCACCTCTTGGGCCTACAAGCAATTTTTTATCATGGCTCACCTCTTGGGCCTACAAGCAATTTTTATCATGGCTCACCTCTTGGGCCTACAAGCAATTTTTTCATGGCTCACCTCTTGGGCCTACAAGCAATTTTTATCACTGGCTCATCGCTCTTGAGCCTACAAGCAATTTTTATCATGGCTCACCTCTTGGGCCTACAAGCAATTTTTATCATGGCTCACCTCTTGGGCCTACAAACAATTTTAAGAGGTCTCACCTCTTGGGCCTACAAACAATTTTTATTATGGCTCACCTCTTGGGCCTTAATACAATTTTTAAGAGGTCTCACCTCTTTGGCCTCCACTTAATTTTTTCGAGGGCTCACCTCTTGGGCCTCCATATAATTTTTTCGAGGGCTCACCTCAAGCTAACTTTGCGCACTCATTAAAATATTTTCACAACAAGGACCTAAGAGCCCTTGATGGGAGAGCTTTGTGTGGGGGCCTGTTATAGGGAAGAGATGCGGCCCTGCGGGCTCTAGCCTGCCTTCTCCATGAGCCTCTGGCCAGCCCACGGCCTCTTCCTGCCTTTTGCGGTCCTACGCATCCCTCAACATCCCCACTGCTTTACCTGCTAGACATGACACTGGGCCAGGTCGGGTCACTGACTTCGTCATACTCAACCACCTCCTCTTACACTGCCTCACTTTGCTCCAACAGCCTCCCTTGCTGGCAACTGTGTCTCATCATCGTCCCTAATCATTTTACACTTTAGTGCCCGTTCCACACCACCATCAGCTAGAGATGGAGCTTGCTCCAGTGTTTGGGCATCAGAACAAACAAATCCTCAGATAGCTCCTGCGATTCTTGCATGGGTGGGAACACTGGGTTGATAACATTGGGCAGGGTGGGAGGAAGGAGGGTCAGAGTGAGGTCCCTGCAGTTTCTGCAGGCTATCGACGAGACTGGACTTTGTGGACTTGACTGGGTGGTGGACAGATTTAACAAATCTAGAAGGAGAAGGAGGGGTTTGCCGAGCTGTCTGTAAGGGTTGCGGAAATCCAGACAGAACCAAGGCCCAAAACTTGGGTGGGGGTAGCAGGTTTGCCCGTCCCCGCCTCCACAACATTCACCCAGTGTGCTGTCAGGGAGATGTAGCATCCCCGGCCTCAAACCAAAGTGTTGGTGGTCAAATGGCCTTTTGCAGTAACCGTGTTACTCGGGCGTGGATGATGTTTTGGGACATGTGCCTGGGCAAGGCAGGGATGGAACAGAGGGAAAAATAGTGATGGCTTGATTGCTTTCCCCCTTGCCTATGCCATCTGTGGTTGTCATAGGCAACGTGATTTTAAGGGGTGCAGAATTTTATCTTCTTTTTTGTCTAGTTTGGCTTGGGGTCCATGGCAATGTAGAGGAAAGAAGGTTTCCTTGTATGGTCTCACTTTACAGAGAGGTTATATTGTCTTTGGAGTGTATTGTTGAGAGGCTGTGATAGTGGCGTAATAGTGCGACTTGGGCGCGTTATATGCACCCAGACATGCTTCACCTGCTGTCCCAGTTGCATTCCAGCAGTGTTGGCATCCTTTTCTGAGGTTTCAGGGTGGACTTGGTGACCTCCAAGTGGTCGAATTGAGATTTCCAAGTGGCGAGCATTTTTTTCCCATAGACTTTAATGGAATTCGATATTCGGTCGAATAGACGAATATCGCGGTCTATTCGAATCGAATTTCGAACTTTCGAATATTTCACTACTCGCTCATCTCTAATTATCACTCTTACATAGAGAAATTCTAACAAATCGACAGTCTTATCACAATAATGTGGAGCAGTATGAGAGGCAGTCAGAACATATTATATAATTGGTTGTAAGAGATGGTAGCAACCAATTATAAAACTGGAGATAGTCTGAGGTGCCAATTGATGATTATAGTTACCTGGTGCTGCAGAAGAGAAGAAGCCAAGGAAACGTGTGCACTCTGGAAAAGTGCCTTGGCACTATTGGAGGTGCGCCACCTGTGTGACCATACGGCATTCTCTTGTAAGGCGCGTGCTGACCGTCATTGAAAGCTGTGCATGCGTTCTATGTATGAGCGTGTGTCAAGCCTCGTTTTGTAGACAAGGGTTGGAACGCTCCTAATTAGTTAATCGCTAGTGTACCAGAGCGTGAACAGAGATAAATAGAGTAATATAAGGGTGAAAGACTATATAGAGAAGAGAATGGCAGTAAAAGGGGTGTAATGAATGAGAAATGGATCAATAGAAATTACGAGATGTGGTATATATGAATATATGGTGTAGAACCAAGAGGAAACATACAATGAAAAAAATATGAAAGAATAAATAAATAAAAAAGAAAAAATAATATGTATAAAAAAGAACATTGAAAATTGAATGAAAAGTGTGAAAAATGTGAAATAAAAGAAAAAATGAAAAATAGAAAAAATGAAAAATGTGAAAAGAATGTGAAAAGGATGACAACTGAAATAAACATTGTAGAATGAAAAAGAATACAATGGAATATATGATGAATGGGAATGTAATGGAAATATAGGAAGGGTTATGTGTCCTACCATGTGGTAGTAGAAAAAGGGGAGAAAAGGAAGAAAAAAGAAAAAAGAAGAGAAGAAGAAAAAAGCGAAGGTGAGAGCAAAAAGAAGAGGGCAAAAAGGAGTGAGGTATTACCGAAGTAGAAAAGGATACTCTGAGGATACTGATGCAGCACCAGGGTCCCAAACTAATATATCTAAAAAAGAAAAAATAGATTAAAGAGGACCTGTCACCACTCCTGCCTGTTTTAATAGCTACATGCATTCCCCATGTAATAACAATTCTGGAACATCTATTCTTATGGCTCTATGTTGTGCCATTGTTTTATTATTACTAGAAGTAGTTATGAATGAATTGCTGGCAGTCTGCAGTAAGGGTACAGAGAGGTGGTAACCAGTTGGAGGTGTGTCACTGCACAGACTCACTGTATCCAATTAGTGCTGCCATTCTCAGACTGTGCAGATACACACCCCCAACTGGTTACCTCCCCTCTATACCATTACTGCAGACTGCTAGAAATTCATTCATAACTTCTAGTAGAAATAATAACGGAATGGCACAACATAGAGACATAAGAATAGATGCTCCAGAATTGTTATTACACGAGGAATGCGATTAGCTATTAAAACAGGTATGTCAGGAGTGTGAAAGGTCCTCTTTAATATCAGGTCAATACAATGCAATATACATTTTAAATCAATGATGTGGGGTCTCAGAGATATCACTAGATAAATTAGGTAAGATTTTGAATCTCATAGTCCCTATTTAACCCCTTTGGTTTCAGGCTGTCAAGTTTATGTATCCAGTACCCCCGTATCCTAAGAGAATTAAGTAATGTCATCGCCAGACCCTTATTTCTGATATTTAAGGACTCTATACTGACAGGGAGTGTTCCACAGGATTGGCGCATAGGAAATGTGGTGCCAATATTCAAAAAGGGTCCAAAAACAGAGCCCCGGATCTATAGGCCGGTAAGTTTAACATCTGTCGTGGGTAAACTGTTTGAGGGTTTTCTAAGAGATGAAATCTTGGAGTACCTCAATGAAAATAAGCAAATAACTCCATATCAGCATGGCTTCATGAGGGATCGGTCATGTCAAACCAATTTAATCAGTTTCTATGAGAAGGTAAGTTCTAGACTTGACCGCGGCGACTCAATGGATGTCGTATATTTGGACTTCTCCAAAGCGTTTGACACGGTACCACATAAAAGGTTAGTATATAAAATGAGAATGCTTGGCCTGGGAGAAAATGTCTGTATGTGGGTAAGTAAGTGGCTCAGTGATAGAAAACAGAGGGTGGTTATTAACGGCACATATTCAGATTGGGTCACTGTCACTAGTGGGGTACCACAGGGGTCAGTATTGGGCCCTATTATCTTCAATATATTTATTAATGATCTTGTAGAAGTCTTGCACAGTAAAATATCAATTTTTGCAGATGACACTAAACCGTGTAAAGTAATTAACACAGAAGAGGACAGTACACTGCTACAGATGGATCTGGATAGACTGGAGGCTTGGGCAGAGAAGTGACAGATGAGGTTTAACACTGACAAATGTAAGGTTATGCATATGGGAATGAATAATGCAAGTCACCAGTACATACTAAATGGTAAAATATTGGGTAACTCTGACATGGAAAAGGGCCTAGGAATTTTAGTGAACAGCAAACTAAGCTGCAGAAACCAGTGTCAGACAGCTGCTGCCAAGGCCAATAAGATAATGGGTTGCATCAAACGAGGCATAGATGCCCGTGATGAGAACATAGTCCTGCCACTTTACAAATCACTAGTCAGGCCACACATGGAGTACTGTGTACAGTTCTGGGCTCCTGTGAACAAGGCAGACATAGCAGAGCTTGAGAGGGTTCAGAGGAGGGCAACTAAAGTAATAACTGGAATGGGTGGACTACAGTACCCAGAAAGATTATCAAAATTAGACTTATTCACTTTAGAAAAAAGACAACTGAGGGGAGATCTAATAACTATGTATAAATATATCAGAGGTCAGTACAGAGATCTCTCCCATCATCTATTTATCCCTAGGACTATGACTGTGACGAGGGGACATCCTCTGCGTCTGAAGGAAAGAAGGTTTGTACACAAACATAGAAGAGGATTCTTTATGGTAAGAGCAATGAGACTATGGAACTCTCTGCCTGAGGAGGTGGTGATGGTAAGTTCACTAAAAGAGTTCAAGAGGGGCCTGGATGTATTTCTGGAGTGTAATAATATTACAGGTTATAGTTACTAGAGATGGGTCGTTGATCCAAGGAGTAATTCTGATTGCCTGATTGGAGTCGGGAAGGAATTTTTTCCCCTAAAGTGGGGAAAATTGGCTTCTACCTCACAGGGTTTTTTTGCCTTCCTCTGGGTCAACTTGTAGGAAAACAGGCCAAACTGGATGGACAAATGTCTTTTTTCGGCCTTATAAACTATGTTACTAACTATGTTACTATAATAGTAAGCTTCGCAAATTTTTAATTGTTTGACTCTATAACCAACTCTTCTAGAGGATGTGACATGTTCTAACACTTGATATCTTAGTTGGGAGAGATTACGACCTGCTGTGTGAAAATGTGCAGGTACTGGTAACAACAGGTTTTTCCGCCTGATGCTGGATTTATGTTGACATATCTGATCACGGACTTTCTGTGTTGTTTCCACCACATAGACCTTTCCGCAGGGGCATTTAAGTAAATAAACCACATAATTTAATTGACAAGTGAAAAAACCTTTTATGGGAAAGCTTTTGCCTTACTGTGGGTGGTGAATTTGTGAACCTTTCAAAACATTGGAACATTGAAAGCAATGTACACATGGGAATGTACCCGTTTTTTGTGTGCAGAGAAAAGTCTGTTTCGGAATGGTCCTAAGAGGTCCTATGTCTGCTCTAACCAGTAGATCCCATAAATTCTTAGGACGACGTGTACAGGCCAGAATGGGATTCTTAAATTCCTCCACTTGAGGATAAGCCTTGTGTAAAAGGGACCAGTGATTGAAGATACTGTTAAGTATTTTGTTCACACTGGGATGGAAAGTATGAACATAAGGAATGTGTGGTTTGTCTCCAGTATGTTTGGGAGTATTAGCTACTCTGGTAGTCTGAAGGAGGCGTTGTGGGTAACCTCTCTCTAGGAAACTCTTGCATTTCTGATAATCTCACTTGACGTAGAGAGTCTGATTTCATCTGTCGTATGCGTTCAAATTGAGAACATGGAAGGGACTTCTTTATATTTAGAGGATGGAAGCTGGAAAAATGTAGAAGGTTATTGCAATCTGTTGGTTTGTGGTTAAAGTGCCTGATGATTCTTTAGTGACCATGGTACCCAGAAAGTTAATGGAGGTTAGGTGGTAAAGAATGGTAAACTGTAATTCAGGGTAAATGGAATTGAGAAATGAGTGGATTTCTAGTAGGGAGTCCAATGAGCCCTCCCATATGCAAAAAATATTGTCTATATAGCGTTTCACACTATTATATGTGATGTGAAACGGGCATCTGGATATATGAAGGTATCCTCACAGTCTGCCATATAGCAATTTGCATAGGGAGGCGCTACATTGGACCCCATTGCGGTCCCTTGTTGCTGGAGAAAAAAGTCATTTTAAAACAAGAAGAAATTATTGGTAAGTATCAGTTCTAGTAATTCCATACAGAAATTAACAACTGGTTCCATATCGGTGGAGAGAAGACGCTTGCGTACTGCTGTGAGGCCCTTATGATGTTGAATGGATGTGTATAAACTCGCTACATCCCAAGTCACTAAAAAAGTGTCTGGTGACAATGTGGGTAAATTGTTAATAGTGTCAAGGAAGGAGGAGGTATCGAGCAAGAAGGACCTTATCTCTTTAAATATGGGTGTCAGAATCTTTTCTAAGAAAATTGCCAATGTAGCTAGTTAGAGATGAGTGAATCTATTCGCCACTTCGTAGATTCGTATCGAATCTTGGGATTTTTCAGCTGCGAATCTGAATATTAGGTGATTCGCTTCGCTTTTGTACGCATTCGCTATGTAGTGTGTCCTATAAATTATATACGCTATTCTACGTATAATTTAGTTACTCTATACGCTGTCGCGTACGAATTCAATTCAGCGATGCAGACTTTTCCCTGGTAGTTACTCTATACGCTGTTGCGTACGAATTCAATTCAGCGATAAAGACTCCTCCCTGGTAGTTTCGCCCCTTTCTCCAGCGCGGGAGGATGACGAGGCAACTCAGGAAATTAAGTTGCGCATTTGTACGCCTCATCCCTTTTTCCCCCTTTTCAGGTTATTTGGGGAGCCCCTTGAAAGAGGGTTTTTTAAGGAACCTTTGCTGCTTTTTTTTACCCATTTGGATTACAATTTTACCTATGTGGATTACAAATTGCGACTGAGTTTGGGACTCTGCTCCGGTTCTATGACAAGCGTCAGAAGAAAAGAGACTTAAACGTGTCCGTGAGCATACTAGGTAGGTGATATTTAAAAATTTTTATATTATACCTATAATAATGTATTTGCACTTTACCATATATATGTCTCGAATATTCGCTCTGCCTCTGAGGAGTGCACGCCGCGGCCTCTCCTCATACGTGCCTGCGTATTACGTAATCGCTTAGACAATAGCACGCTGAGATTCGTAAGCTATTTGTACGCTCATGCGTAAGTCTTCTAAGAAGTTGCGTACATTTTGTAAATGAACGTTCGTTATTAGTGAGCGAATGTTCGCTAATAGCACATAATAACGTATATTTTGTACGCAAATACAACGAATCTATTCGTTGAATATACGAATTTTAGGAAAAGTTCGGCGAATGTTCGGCGAATAATTTTTTTAATGATTCGCTCATCTCTATAGCTAGTACAGAGTTAGTCGAGGCTACAATAGGGCAGCTGGGGGGATTATGGAGGTCCTTATGGATTTTAAGTAGTGTGTAAAATACAGGTGTTATTGGATTGGTGTTGGAAAGAAAAGTGACAGTGGGGTCATTTATTACATTGAGATTGCGGTATTGTGTCAGGGTTTTTTGTATTTTGCAAATCACATCTTTGGTTGGATCCTTTGGTAATTTATGATAGACAGCATCATTGCTTAATTGGTGGTGTATTTCAGAGATATATTTGTGTTTGTCTATTATGACAAGGGCTCCCCTTTGTCTGCAGGTTTAAATATCAATTCTTTTCTTTTCAGAATAGAGGAAATGGCTTGTCTATCAGCGCTGTCTAAATTATGTGTGAATTTGAATTTACCTCTTTCTAGATCCTTCCTGAACTTTGTAACATCTTTGTTACAGGAAAATATGGTTCCCAGCCAGAGCTTCGGTCCTAGACCACTCAAATATGATATAGCATATACTGATATTATTCAGTGGTATTCACCCATTGAGTAATATCAGTATGGCCAGAAGCCATTGTGTCCCTTGTTAGTATATCAAAGGCAGGAAGGGCACATTGTAAAATCAGTTGGACAACATTCGCTTGGCCAACAGATTGGGAAGATATCTGGGTGGTCATGGGGTGGAGTCCATGGTGGGGGGCTGGGAGACTGGAACATACTGTATATCCTATGTAAAACTTGGGATCTCTCTCTCTCTTCCTGCCAGCCTCTTGGACGAACAGCACTTCTGGAGTAAGCTTAAGGTATATGTGTGTATGTATATAAGTATAATATCCCAGTAGACTTTATATGTGTACATATAGATATTTGTAGTCTGTGATTGTATTACCAGTAGATTATACATGCTCGTTATGCATGAGTCTCTATATGTACATGTACTAATTGTCAGGTACTGGATGTGAGTTGGGTAGCAGTGTAGATCCAGTATACGGTATATTGGTGGACTCTGGATATACTTTATATACAGTACAGACTAGGGATGAGCGAACCGAACCGTAACAAACCAGATTCGTTACGAACTTTCCCAAAAGTTCGTAACGAATCTGGTGAAAATAACGGCGACGCAAAATATACGCATATTTATTGAGAATGTACGCTAATGCGTATACTAATGCGTATTAATTCATAAAATGCGTACACATTAGCGAACATTCTCAAATATGCGTATATTTAGGGTATGGAATATGCCATATTCCATAACCTAAATATACGCATATTTGAGAATGTTCACTAATGTGTACACGCATTGGCGTACGCATTAGTGTACATTCTCAAATATGCGTATATTTTGCGTCGCCGTTATTTTGAGCGAACCGAACCGTTTTTTTAACAGAATCGTGACGAATCTGGAAAAAAAAAAACGGCGACGCAAAACTACTTTTTTCACAGAATAGACCAGGATACAAGAGATTATTACTCCTATAATCCCTTGTATCCTGGTTTTCTGTGAAAAACAAGATGTGTGACGTCACCCACACAGCTCCGGAAGTGCCTGAGCGTGCCGACATTTTGTCAATTTGTCAATTTTTGACATTTTGTCTATTTTTCAATTTGTCAAATTTGATATTTTGTCAATTTGTAAAGCGAGTGCCAGTGAGGTGTCCATTTCATGAAAATTGGACACGTATTTTTGGATAATGGAACTGGCATAATGCCTTTTTGAATCTGTGCCTTTTTAAATGTCCTTTCTTCACCTCATGGATTCTGTGGGTGAGGTTTTCTGTCTATTTAACCGTATCCGTATCCTACTAGACTAGCTGTAATGTTAGAGGGTTTTTTTTAACGTTGACTGTCCTGTGCTGAACTCTACATCAACATTTTGTCATGTATAAAAAGTGATTTTTACAAGCGTGCATATTCTTAGCTTCCAACTTCAGTTCTCTGTACTAGGCCCTTCTGGGTCCAAAAGAATACTGCTCCTACTAATGCCCCCACCGTCAATTGTCTATTTGGAAACATACTGGGTGCAATCAAGTGCTGCCTCCTCCTCCTCCTCAACTTGTCTCTTCTTAACCCTACTGGTTCACCACCAGGCCATCAAAAAATGTTTTCAATGGTCTGTTCCACACCAGGCCTTCTACCATAATGTTTTCAAGGGTCTGTTCACCACCGGTGCCTCAAAAATAATGTTTTCAAGGGTCTGTTCACCACCAGGCCTTCTACAATAATGTTTTCAAGGGTCTGTTCACCACCAGTCCCTCAAAAATAATGTTTTAGGGTCTGTTCACCACCAGGTCTTCAACCATAATGTTTTCAAGGGTCTGTTCACCAGCAGGCACTCAATCATAATGTCATAATGTCATAATAATCATAATGACCCTTTCCCCCTCCAGGGCCCTCTAAGGTGATTTTCCTTTATGTCCCAGTGGTAGGAGTGCCAAGGGGTATTTAGGCCACTCAAGTCTTTGGTGGGATTGTCACGTTGTTCCTACCTCGTGAGACGGACAGGCCCCAGGCGGTGGCTCTGGCTGCAATAAATTACTAGTAGTAGTAATTGCGGGTCGTCAGGTGGGAATGATGCCCGGACTTGTGGGAATGGTCCAACGTAGTTTTATTAATTTATCTTTGAATAAGGTTCATCCTTAAACTTGGTGTCCAGCAAGTGCAGCTTATTGCTTATACTTGGCAGATGCTTGGAAATTCAGGTGTCAGGCTTCCTGTTCTAAACTGAGGTTACCTCTTAAGTCTGGCTTCCCTTGAGAGTATTATTGTTGTGCCTTATTGCAGGCTATATTACTCTGTCTTTAGGGTACAGCAGAGCTGAAGGTGCTCTGCTGTCCTGCACATGTCCTCCCTGATCAGGGTACAGGGGACAACTCTCTGATTAAACTGTCATTTCCTCCTCACTGCAGGAAGTTGGAAGAGCTTAACTTCTCTCCAGTAGAGGGGGTCAGAATTGGCTAAGGAATGTACCATTCTGGTAAAACTACATCTGAATCTGCCATAGTATTTACTGACACCTGCTGGTACACCAGGTACATTACATGAGAAACCGTTGCATAACATGGAATATAATACATATTAATGCTGGTGATGACATCAATGCACAGAATTACATTTCTAGAGTAGCACACAGATAAAAGCTGGTTACGCAGAGTTGTAACACTACTCTGGGGTGTTACATTCCCCCTTACTTAAAGTCAAGCCGTCCTTGGCTTGTGCTTAGGATTAGCATACAGGATTAGGATATAGAAAAGCTTACAGAGAATCCAAAGAATACAAGGTGCTGCATGAAATAGATACATATAAATGGCATAACATACATAAATACACAATTGAGCTACTATGCTGGTACGTTCCTGCCTTCTGAGTAGAGTGTCCGATCTCTGTTATCCCCTCTCAGCAGACGAACAACCTATGTAAACTGCACTAAGCAACCATTTCGGACTGAATCAGAATATTTCGGCCATAAAATACCAAAGAAAGCATGGGGGTGTCTTCACTCTGTAATCCCACCATTGTGAAATGATAAGCCCGCAAACGGAAGGGTGGCCTTATTCTGTAATCCCTTCCAAGCACCAAAGCCTGATAATGCTTTACGCTTTGTCACCTTGATGTCTATCTGTAGCTGCAAGTTATTTTCCTGGAGGCGGTGCTCGAGGCCTCAGGACACAGTGAACTAGGAGGAGGAATCTGCCAGTCCTGCCATAGTTCCAATGAGAGAATTAAGATCTCTCTAACCACACACATAAAGGACAATGAACTAGGAGTGGGGGGGGGGCTGCCCGTCCTTCCATAGTTCCAAGGAGAGACTATTCTCTCCGGACACATCTATAGCAGCGAGGATAACCCTGAAGGAATAAAGAGAAAACTGCTTGTGGCTCTGACACCTGGCTACCATGAACCGTTAGTGTGAAACGCCCTCAGAGGCAGCATATATATCTGAGGTAGAGACAAGTAAGGTGCTATCTATCTGGCTAAGTGCGTGACCATACATTAAAGTGCATTTAGGACACATTGTGGTACCTGCAAAGAAACACACACAATGGGCAATATTCTTGAACGTTCATGAAATATAAAAACATTAGTGCATACATTTAAGTACAAATATAATAAAGGCATAATATAGGATATCTGTGGTTACATTCAAGTCCATCTTTTCTTCTTCTTTGGCTTGGAACAGGAACAAAGTCCCAAATTCGACTTGAAATTTGTAATCCACATGGGTAATAAAATAGGTTATAAATAGCAGAAAAGGTTTCTTGACAAACCGTTTTAAAAGTGATTTCCCAACAACCTGAAAAGGGGGGAAAAAGGATGTGGTGCGCAAACATGGCACAACTTGGATTATTGCAGATGGGGGGAGTCCAGCCACACGTGTCCTTCCAGATGAGGCCAAAACAGGGCAACATAAACAACTAAAACACAGCCAATCAGGTTCTCACCCTTTCAGGCTCAGTCCACGGGGTGGCTCCCATTAGTCCTGGAGTTATTTGGCAGTACTTGAGTGCAGGCTCCCACTATTGGAAGGCCTGCCAGTCCTCCTCGCTACTACTCGAGCTGAAGGACATTAGAGGGTGCTCCTGCCTCTGATAAGCTGCCCGATAAGTGGTAGCCATTCCCCGGCGTCCTCTCAGTGATGGGACCAGTTTGGGGGTCCTGCATGCTGATGCGGAAGCCTCTCCTACCTTCGCCTCCTGGCCGGATCCTCTTGCCGGTACGACGGGGGTCAGACACTCCGGCTGTAGGGGTTCTTGTAGGGGTCTCCCACGGGTGGCGCTCATGGCGGCTTCTATTTGCCAGGGTAGTCTGGCATGTACCACAGTGGGCTGAAAGTTGAAGGTGGAGGTGACCAACTCTCCCACCTGCATTGTAGGTGGAGGCAGTAGACCTGGGATCAGGGGTTCCGTCTGATGGGTAGGCTCTTCTTTTGCCTGCGGGGCATCAGCAGCAGGTAAGCGATATGGCTCCGTGCTGTCCGCTGACTCTTCTTCCCACCTTTCCGGGGGCCAGGCAGGCCTCGCTGGACGGGTCAATACCTTCACGCCTGTTGCAAACGGCCCCTGGAGGGACTTCATCGGGGTATAGATCACATAGTCCCCGGGATGTAAATTATGACGACTCCGAGGTAGATATGTCCTCTTCACCGACCTGCGATTCACGTAGAATTCCTCGGCGGTTTCTTCATCGGTGATAAAACCTACGCCTCTCTCCACGCTGAACCATAGCACGGTGACCCGTCTTCTCTCTAGTACGGGATCTCCGGTACGGGGGTGTTCTAAGACCTGCACCACCCACTCCTCCACGCGTCTCTTGTACTCCCAGAGGGTGAGGGCCTTTGCGGTCACTGCTTCGGGAACCATGGGGTTCTGCCTCAGCGAATAATCTCTCTTCCGGGGCGGCGGAGCGGGAGCTGCAGCCGCTTCCACCGCACCAGCCGGCGCGGCGGGTGTCTCTTGCGGCTTCTTGGGCCGGGAGTCCCGGTTCCATTGTTCCCAATATATTTCTTCGGGCTTTTCTGTAGGCTCATAGGGGTCAGTGCCCCAAACCATTCCGCCCCAGTCAAGGCCACGTTGGCGAGACGCCATCTTTCTTGCGTCTTCTCTCGCGCTGACCGGATCTCGAGAGGGAGGAGTAAAAGGGGTGGAGTCTATGCTTCTACGTTGTGCGTGCGTACGGACGTACGTACGAATAGTACGTTAAAGATTTGTACGCTAATGCGTACGTATTCAGTTAAGTAGCGTACCTTTGACAACGCTACATTGTATGTTCGTTACTTGAGTAGGAATGTTCGCAGACGCAGTGTATGCATACGCTAATGCGTACATATTCAGTTAAATAGCGTACAATTGACAACGCTACACTGTATGTTCGTTACTTGAGTAGGATGTTCGCAGACACAGTGTATGCATACGTATGTATGTTCGTTATTTGTGCGGGAATGTTCGCATTAGCGTACGCATTAGTGTAAATTCTCAAATATGCGTATATTTTGCGTCGCTGTTGTTGAAGTCACTTGGATTTTTTTCCACTTTTTTCATTGTAATAGCAACTGCAAGTAAACGAAATTGTACCCTATCAGACTCCCATTATTTTAGCAGCTATTATTCAGCCGTTATAGCAAGGTTCGTTTTAGGTTCGGTTCGTACGAATCCGAACTTCATGAAAGTTCGCCGAATCGAAGCGAACCAAACTTTTCAAAAGTTCGCTCATCCCTAGTACAGACCAAAAGTTTGGACACACCTTCTCATTCGAAGAGTTTTCTGTATTTTCATGACTATGAAAATTGTAGATTCACACTGAAGACATCAAAACTATGAATTAACACATGTGGAATTATATACTTAACAAAAATGTGTGAAACAACTGAAAATATGTCTTATATTCTAGTTTCTTCAAAGTAGCCACATTTTGCTTTGATTACTGCTTTGCACACTCTTGGCATTCTCTTGATGAGCTTCAAGAGGTAGTGACCTGAAATGGTATTCCAACAGTCTTGAAGGAGTTCCCAGAGATGCTTAGCACTTGTTGGCCCTTTTGCCTTCACTCTGCGGTCCAGCTCACCCCAAACCATCTCGATTGGGTTCAGGTCTGGTGACTGTGGAGACCAGGTCATCTGGCGTAGCACCCCATCACTCTCCTTCTTGGTCAAATAGCCCTTACACAGCCTGGAGGTGTGTTTGGGGTCATTGTCCTGTTGATAAATAAATGATGGTCCAACTAAACGCAAACCGGATGGAATAGCATGCCGCTGCAAGATACTGTGGTAGCCATGCTGGTTCAGTATGCCTTCAATTTTGAATAAATCCCCAACAGTGTCACCAGCAAAGCACCCCACACCATCACACCTCCTCCTCCATGCTTCACGGTGGGAACCAGGCATGTAGAGTCCATCCGTTCACCTTTTCTGCATCGCACAAAGACACGGTGGTTGGAACCAAAGATCTCAAATTTGGACTCATCAGACCAAAACACAGATTTCCACTGGTCTAATGTCCATTCCTTGTGTTCTCTAGCCCAAACAAGTCTCTTCTGCTTGTTGCCTGTCCTAAGCAGTGGTTTCCTAGCAGCTATTTTACCATGAAGGCCTGCTGCACACAGTCTCCTGCTGCTAGAACTCTGTGTGGCATTGACCTGGTCTCTAATCTGAGCTGCTGTTTTAATCTGCGATTTCGTAAGCTGGTGATTCGGATGAACTTATCCTCCGCAGAAGAGTGACTCTTGGTCTTCCTTTCCTGGGGCCATCCTCATGTGAGCCAGTTTCTTTGTAGCGCTTGATGGTTTTTGTGGCTGCGCTTGGGGACACATTCAAAGTTTTCCCAATTTTTCGGACTGACTGACCTTAATTTCTTAAAGTAATGATGGACACTCGTTTTTCTTTACTTAGCTGCTTTTTTCTTGCCATAATACAAATTCTAATGGTCTATTCAGTAGGACTATCAGCTGTGTATCCACCTGACTTCTGCCCAACACAACTCATGGTCCCAACCCCATTTATAAGGCAAGAAATCCCACTTATTAAACCTGACAGGGCACACCTGTGAAGTGAAAACCATTTCAGGTGACTACCTCTTGAAGATCATCAAGAGAATGCCAAGAGTGTGCAAAGCAGTAATCAAAGCAAAAGGTGGCTACTTTGAAGAACCTAGAATATAAGACATATTTTCAGTTGTTTCACTTTTTTGTTAAGTATATAATTCCACATGTGTTAATTCATAATTTTGATGCCTTCAGTGTGAATCTACAATTTTCATATAAACATGAAATTACAGAAAACTCTTTGAATGAGAAGGTGTGTCCAAACTTTTGGTCTGTACTGTATAAAGAGAATAGAGGAAATGTGGAAGGTAATTAAAGAGAAAGAAAAAAGCTAAAAAAGAGAAAGAATAAAGTAGAATATATGATAAATAGATGTATGGATTCATCATTTTGTTGAAAAAATCATCACCTTGGCAATACTGTCTATATATATTATATATGATCTGATATATTAAGTGTTTATACATATATAGATTTTTATGTTATGATGGAATATCAGTGATAATTAACAAGGGAGATTCAAATGGATATTAAAGGTGAAATATATAAAATTAAATTATAGGAGATGAGAATAACAAGAAAACCTTATATATTCCACTTTTCAATATTCTATTTTTATTATTTATTCATTTTTTTTATTTTTTTTATTAATGTTTATACTTAAATTCATTTTGTATATAATTTTATATCAGCCTGAAAAAACGTGAGAAAGCAATTACTTCTGAGAAAAAAACACATCAAAAACGCATCAAAACCGCATTGCGTTTTATTAAGAAAGTTTGGGGGATAACTTGTAAAGTACCACTAAGAGTTGAAGAAAAACTATATAATAACTTTTTTTTTTGTAAAACAAACAATGAACTTTGCCCAAAAATAATATGAAGAATCATGTGAGATTCAGGATCCAGTGAGGGTTTTGGATGTGACTGGTAGGTGGATATAAAAATGGGAAGGACTTTGAAACAACGATGGCGACTGATGAAGAAGTTGGCATAACTCTGAAACATGTTTGGTATATACGATATAACTGATAAATCATCTATAAAGTCCAGAATTCATCCAAATACCCCGCTGTTTTATATATGGAAAGCTGTTTCTCCTCAAAGAAGGACGAATGAAATGTGGAGCGCTCCACATACAATAGAGGAAAACAGAGACAGAAGCCTGGACATCTGAAGTGAAGAACGATCCATCACATGGGACACCGAGATTTTTCTTATCACACGGGATGCCAGGCCACTTGCTGTAAGACAGGTAATACAGGGAGAGAGACTGCATTGAAAGAGAGTGCTGTTAGTTACCACGTGGGACACCAAGGAGGTAGCCACCTGTTTATTTTCTAAAAGTGAGTAGAGGAAGTTATTGAACAAATATTACTATTCACAACATGAACATAACCTGAATCTAAACAAGTTAATCAAATTGATGCAAAGGATCTACCAGAACTCTCTATGTATTTGATATATTATTAACCAGCACAGGAGGTATGCAAATGAACCAAATAACCTACATATATACATCAAGTTTCTATAGGGATTGCGTACCTATTCCACTATATGTGATATTCACTACTGTGCGCTTACCTCCCTACATGTGATATTCACCATTTATTTATTTGGAAAGAAAAAGAGTGACTATATATGTGGATAAATATAGGGTTGAACAAACATTGAAGCAAATAGGGGACATATCTCTATATAGGTTGCTGCATAATGAATGAAAACATACTAGAAGTTCATTGCGGATACACCAAATGTTGATGTATCACAGTATACTTTAAACTGAGTAATGAATGTTTTTCTATTTCTAGTATTTTTAAAATATTTTGTATATTATTAAAGGGCATCTGTCAGCAGTTTTGTGCCTATGAAACTGGCTGACCTGTTACATGTGCACTTGGCAGCTGAAGGGATCTGTGTTGGTCCCATGTTCATATGTGCCCGCATTGCTGAGAAAAATGATGTTTTAATATATGCAAATGAAACTCTAGGAGCAACGGGGGTGTTACCATTACACCTGAAGGCTCTGCTCGCTCTGCAACTGCTGCGCTCTCTGCACTTTGATTGTCAGGACCAGATGTGATGATGCTTGCGCTGCCTGGTCCCATCAATTAAAGTGGAGAGGACGCAGCAGTTGCAGAGAGAGCAGAGCCTCTAAGTGTAAGGGCAATGCCCCCCGTTGCTCTTAGAGGCTCATTTGCATATATTAAAACTTTATTTTTCTCAGCAATGCAGGCACATATGAACATGGGACCAACATAGATGCCTTCAGCTGCCAAGTGCACATGTAACAGGTCAGCCAGTGTCATAGATACAAAGCTGCTGACAGATGCCCTTTAATCATCTAACTTTCTATTTGTATCTTTATTTGCTTTAATTAATAAATGTATATACGAATAGTATTTTATGGTATCTCTGAGTCACTCCATAGGAAGTGTGCCTGTCTATTGAGAATTACTTTAATTCATTGAGTTTGACGGGGTAAGTCATAGAGCCAGAGCACCTGGTTCATTGCAAAAAGGAAGGTGAGCCGCTAAATTAGATATTCTTCTATGTTTGTAACATAGTAACATAGTTTATAAGGCCAAAAAAAGACATCTGTCCATCTAGTTCGGCCTGTCATCCTGAACACCACTTAACCACGCCGGTGTGGTCATACCGTAACCATAAATTCACATGTAGCGGGTATGTTACAGAAATCTGCAAGTTTCCCATCTATCTGAATAGGTCTTGTAGAAATCAAAGCACCTGCTGCAGAAACAATCCCCATTCAGAGACATGGGACATATTTCAGTCTCAAATTTCTGAACCACATTCGCAGCATTTTAATATACTCTAACAAATGTACAAACCTTTTTTCCTCCAGGCGCAGAGGATTTCCCCTCGTCACAGTCACAGGCCTGGGGATAAATAGATGATGGGAGATATCTCTGTACTGACCCCTGATATATTTATACATAGTTATTAGATCTCCCCTCAGTCGTCTTTTTTCTAAAGTGAATAACCCTAATTTTCACAATCTTTCTGGGACCTGTAGTTCACCCATTCCAGTTATTACTTTAGTTGCCCTCCTCTGAACCCTCTCCAGCTCTGCTATGTCGGCCTTGTTCACATGGAGCCCAGAACTGTATATATGAATAGTATTTATAGTATCTCTGAGTCACTCCAAAGTAAGTGTGCCAGGGTTGCCAACTGTCCAGAAATTTCTGGACAGTCCATAAAAATAGGTGACTTTTTTCCTGCGTCCGTGAAAAAAATTAAATGTGTCCATGAATTTTTTCAGGCTGGTGGTACCTGACTAGATTATTTTGGTGATAATTATCATCATTTTACAGCTCACAGTAAATGCTGGTAATGAGTTCTTATCAGTATATTGGGCTATAGACATGGAATATTTTTAATCTTTATTATTCATTATGGTTTTTCAATTTGTCCGTAAAAAATGTTGACTGTCCGTGATTTCGGGATAAGCTGTCCAGAACAAAAGAAAAATTCTGGTTGGCAACTCTGAAGTGTGCCTGTCCATTGAAAATTACAAACATGGAAGAGGATTCTTTACGGTAAGAGCAGTGAGACTATGGAGTTCTCTGCCTGAGGAGGTGGTGATGGTGAGTTCACTAAAAGAGTTCAAGAGGGGCCTGGATGTATTTTTGGAATGTAATAATATTACAGGTTATAGCTATTAGAGATGGGTCGTTGATCCAGGGAGTAATCCTGATTGCCTGATTTGAGTCAGGAAGGTATTTGTTTCCCTAAAGTGGGGAAAATTGGCTTCTACCTCACAGGGTTTTTTTTGCCTTCCTCTGGATAAACTTGCAGGATAACAGGCCGAACTAGATGGATAGATGTCTTTTTTCGGCCTTATAAACTATGTTACTATGTTACTATGTATCAATGGTTTACATAGGGGCATGCCCAAGTAAAGCAAAATTCACTTCCTCAGTGTTCATTGCACAACGTTATTTATAAGCAATATCATATGGAGCTGGTGGGTTTTTGTGCCAGGGCTATTTTGTAATCCCAGTCCGGTCCTGATGGCAAACTATATAACACGCAGCAGCAAGCACAACTGATGGAGCAAGGGGAGGGGCCTGGAATAGTTAATGGGAGGGGCTATGGATGGGGCACGGGAGCCCAATTTAGATCTTGCTTTGGGGCCCAGTGATTTCTATGTAGGCCCCTAAGTTCACTTAGGTTGAGGCTGTTTTCTAAACTTGGGACCCCTCCCTCCATTTTCATCTGACCATCCCTCCTTTTGTCTTCTGCCTCATAGTTTTTTTTTCCCATACAGCTACATCACAACCGTACCCTAACTATATCCTAAGTAACACCACAGATAACACCATGAGAACTCTGAGTACAGATACTGTGGTAGATTTCACCTGCAGTCCTATGTAACACCACTGACAACACAGTTATAACTCAGTACTGATAATGTAGTAGACATTACCTGCAATCCTATTAAACACTATAAGTAACACAGTGATAGCTCTCTGAATACCGATAATGTGTTAGATGTTACCTGCAGTCCTTTGTAACACCACAGATAGCAGGAGTATGTTTGCAGGGTAGCTGCCTCCTGTTAGATTGAGCACTCCTCTCCCATCTGCCCAGGACATCTATGAAGAGTATAAATGTAGCTGTTTCCTACACTGTCCTGAATTTTGCAGGCTTAAATTAGGCTGAGGACAGGCAGTTCTGTTAGTTTAAGTACCCATCTGCAAAAACAACCTTGACGTTGGTAGATGGTTACACGTTTGATGAAAAATGTGTGCAAACAGCTTCCATTTTTCATGTATAGTATGTATAGAAATAATGTAATCCAGACAATCCCTAATCCCTAGTTCTGTAGTTTCCATGTAGCAGTGTGCTGCCATATTTTGTTTGCTGTGTAACACCCCAGAGTGGTGTTACCAATGTTGCACCCTGCTACTATCTCTAGTGGGTTAACTTTCCATTCCATTCTAACCCCCCTCTGGGGAACAGTTAGAGCTAGTTTTTGGTTTCCCCCCTGCTAGGGGAAGATGTGCAGGGGCACACCATTTCTAGACGTGCCCATGCCAGCCAGAGCCCCCAAGCTCTGCTGGCTATGGAGGTAGAACCCTGAAGCCTCAGAAGCCAGGAGTTCCAATAGTTCCCCGGCATAACCTAAGTCTGACTACAGAGAGAAGTGCAGCATCCAGAAGAAGCCAAGTTATACAGTTAGCTTGTCAGCACAGCAGAGAGCAACAGTGATAGAGCAGAGTTGTGTTTGCCTGCCAGTTTAATGCAAAAGCCTGCTGGAACCAAGACAAAGCCTGAAAACTGTTTGAAGAAATGTTTATTCAAGTAAAGCTGCCATTGAACTTCATCTCAAGGTCTGGATTCAAGTTATTTATCCTTTGTCCCTCAATTATTCCTCCAATTTATTGCTTCGGAGCCAAAGCCTGGGGTCCAGCCGCATCCAGATAGGAGCACCATGACACACATAAAGAGACATTTTGGCCACACTACACCACTCGGCATCTGGGACATGATAGTGACAGGGCCCTGGGGGGCGGCGCTCGTTGTAGCTGTCTGCATGGCTCATGGATGTGCGACCTGTTACTTTGGATATGCTAGTCTAAATTCTCTTACTGTGCATTTCTGGAGTGTAATAATAATATAGGTTATAGTTATTAGATTTCTAGAAAAGGGTTGTTGACCCAGAGAGTTATTCTGGTTGCCTTATTGGAGTGAGGAAGGAACCCTTCCCCCCCCCTAAAGTAAGGAAAATTGTCTTCTACCTAACAGGGTTTTTTCCTTCCTCTGGATCAACTTGCAGGATAACAGGCCCAAATGGATGGACAGATGTATTTTTTCAGCCTTACAAACGATGGGGGAGATTTATCAAACTGGTGTAAAGTACAGCTAGCTTAGTTGCCCATAGCAACCAATCAATCAGATTCCACCTTTCTTTTTCCAAAGAAGCTGGTCGTTTTACAACTGCTGGACGGCCACTGGTTGAGTATCTCTGGTGTAGGGTATTAGAGGCATGTGGCCACAATAGTAGTAGCAGCATCAAAAACAGCATAGCATGGAACATTCAAGGCAGTAGATGATCTGTCTATGGGTGGTAGTAGTGGAGTAGTTATAGTCAGGGCTGCTTCTGCCATGAGGCAAGATGAGAATGCCTCAGGCGGCAGTTTTCTGTATGTTTGAGAGGAAGCATCCACACAGCAGTTCAACACATATACCACCATATATGGTGTTGATGTTAAATCACTGGTGAAAAACCTGATAGAAGTTTCTCTTCTATAATACTATAGAAACTTCTTTGAGGTTTTTCAGCTATGATTTAACATTCAGCTTTATAGCCTAGTGGTTAAGGGTCTTGCCTCTAATATAGAAGATTAGGAGTTCAAATACATAAACATTTTAAAAATAGAGGCCACATAAACCTTAAATACACAGGGTGTCCCCAACAGTGAAATGTTTGATTTTATTGCGAAAAAAAAATTTGCACAAAACGTAAAATATGATCAAATAACACCTGTATTAACCCACACCAACCTTTTTAACTTGTGTAACCAGTATTTTTTGTTGGGAAAGGTGGCAACCCTAGCAGCATCCGCTCATTAGGACTCTAAAAAATTATTGCTATATTCTGACCCACATAACTTTTTAATAGTTATTTCTAGATATGGGGGTGCTCATTTTTTGCGGGGCGATCTGTCATTTTTGACAGTACCATTTTAGGGTGTGCATGACTGGATCACTTTTTATTAAATTTTCTTGGGAGATAAAGTGATGGAAAAAACGTGAATTTCGCATTTTTGCATGTGGTGATACCCATCATACTATTTTTATTTTGTTTTTTTTTTATTTTGGTGAATGGGGGTGATTTTAATTTTTAAGGTGTTTTTAAAAAAATTTTTAAATATTTTTTTTACTTTTTGTTAAGTCCCCCAAGTGGACCACAACTTACAATCATCAGTAAATTGTTCTATTAGTCTATATTATTGGGTAGGTAACTGGCTCAGTGATAGAAAACAGAGGGTGGTTATTAATGGCACATATTCAGATTGGGTCACTGTCACTAGTGGGGTACCCCAGGGGTCAGTATTGGGCTCTATTCTCTTCAATATATTTATTAATGATCTTGTAGAAGGCTTGTACAGTAAAATATCAATTTTTGCAGATGACACTAAACTGTGTAAAGTAATTAACACAGAAGAGGACAGTACACTGCTACAGATGGATCTGGATAGATTGGAGGCTTGGGCAGAGAAGTGGCAGATGAGGTTTAACTCTGACAAATGTAAGGTTATGCATATGGGAATGAATAATGCAAGTCACCAGTACATACTAAATGATAAAACTAAGCTGTAGAAACCAGTGTCAGACAGCTGCTGCCAAGGCCAATAAGATAATGGGTTGCATCAAAAGAGGCATAGATACCCATGATGAGAACATAGTCCTGCCACTTTACAAATCACTAGTCAAACCAAACATGGAGTACTGTGTACAGTTCTGGGCTCCTGTGAACAAGGCAGACATAGCAGAGCTGGAGAGGGTTCAGAGGAGGGCAACTAAAGTAATAACTGGAATGGGTGGACTACAGTACCCAGAAAGATTATCAAAATTAGGCTTATTCACTTTAGAAAAAAGACGACTGTGGGGAGATCTAATAACTATGTATAAGTATATCAGGGGTCAGAACAGAGATCTCTCCCATGATCTATTTATCCCCAGGACTGTGACTGTGACGAGGGGACATCCTCTGTGTCTGGAGGAAAGAAGGTTTGTACACAAACATAGAAGAGAATTCTTTACGGTAAGAGCAGTGAGACTATGGAACTCTCTGCCTGAGGAGGTGGTGATGGTAAGTTCACTAAAAGAGTTCAAGAGGGGCCTGGATGTATTTCTGGAGTGTAATAATATTATAGGTTATAGTTACTAGAGATGGGTCGTTGATCCAGGGAGTAATTCTGATTGCCTGATTGGAGTCGGGAAGGAATTTTTTTCCCTAAAGTGGGGAAAATTGGCTTCTACCTCACAGGTTTTTTTTTGCTTTCCTCTGGATCAACTTGTAGGAAAACAGGCCGAACTGGATGGACAGATGTCTTTTTTTGGCCTTATAAACTATATTACTATGTTACTATGTATATAGAAATCACTATATCACAGTTCAGTGCTGCCATCTAGTGGCTTGAACTGGGATATACCAACAATGAGCCTGGAAGCCTAGTACAGGCTGCAGCTTACTTATAGAACAGGGCACTTTTCCCAATCTCCACTGGGGGAAAATACGCTTGAAGAGGAATCCCGCGCTTCCGGTTTTTAATACTCTCAGATGCCTTGAGCAGGGGCGTTGCTAGACTAAAACATTCGGGGCATGGGCCCCTGATGTTTTCTCCCAGGCCCCGAATGTCCTGCCTGTTAGACAAATACAATTGTATTGCCCTCCTCAGGACAGCAGTACAATTGAATCTAACAGACTGCAAGATAGGTAGGACCTGTGATGACATCACAGGTCATGTGATCAATGCCGTCCAATCCTGCACTGGTCACATGACCGTGACATCATCACAGGTCCTTTCCCCTGTCTTCTAAACTGAAGAGGAGAATTGTGGGGAAGAAGCTGCAGTGAGCACTGCTACATCAGAAGAGGTAAGTGAAGGGAGAAGCAGAGGGATGCTGGGAGTTGTGGTTATTTAACTGGGACTGTATGTTAGGGCAGAAGGGAGGGATGTTATCATAGGACTGTGTGTTGGAGGTGACTTGGGCAGGGTTCTGTTAGGGTACTTTCACACCTGCGGCATGGCACTCCGGCAGGCTGTTAGGATCCATGCTGCCGATGCTGCACGTTCTGGCCCAACACATGCACCTGCTGCAGCATGGATCTGGCGGGCTGTTCACCCACCGTAACAGCCTGCCGTAATCCCCTGCCGCAGGTGGGAAACTAGCCTTAGGCTACTTTCACACTTGCGTTGTAAGGATCTGTTTGTGAGATTCGTCACAGGCTCTCATAAACGGTCCAAAACTGATCAGTTTTGTCCTAATGCATTGTGAATGGAAAAGGATCCGTTCAGAGTGCATCAGTTTTGCTTCAGTTCAGTCAGCATACCGTTTTGGAGGCGGACACTAAAACGCTGCTTACTGTATTTTGGTGTCCACATGAAGAAACTGATCCAAACTGGCTATTTAAAAGATAATACAGCCGGATCCGTTCAGAACTGATGCAGACGGTTGTATTATCATGATGGAAGCGTTTTTGCTGATTCATGACGGATCCAGCAAAAACGTTGGTGTGAAAGTAGCCTTATTTACATTGGACTGTGGCATGGAGTGATGTTATTTACATGGGACTGCATGTTGGAGGTGGCTGAGGGCAGGTTTATGTTATTTACATGGGACTGTGGGGTGGAGTGATGTTATTTACACGGGACTGCATGTTGGAGGTGGATGTGGGAAGGAAGTGATGTTATTTACATGGGACTGTATGTTGAAGGCGGCTGTCGGCAGGAGTGATATTTAGATAGGACTGTATGTTGATGACGGCTATGGGAATTATGTTATTTACATGGGACTGTATTTGGAGGGGGCTGTAGATAGAAAGGGATGTTATTTACATGGGACTGTATATTGGAGGGGGCTGGAGTGATGGTGTGATATTATTTACACAGGAGGTAAATAGCTTTATTTACATGGGACTGTATGGTGGAGGGGCTGAGGAATTATAATTTCTGAGGACACTAAAGGGAGGAATATAACTACAGCGGGCACTTCAGGGCGAGCATTATAACAGTAGGGGAGCGATATAAATACTGGGGGCACTGTAGGGGTATTATAAATCCTGGGGACATTAGGCGTTCTTATTACTACTGGGGCTCTATAGGACGGTCTTATAGATCTGCCTTATTTCTACTAAGAGCACTATGGGGTGGGCTTATTACTACTGAGGGATCTGTAGAGAGCTTTATTACCACTGGGGGAACAATAGGGGGCCTTATTACTACTGGGGGCTCTGTGGGGGTATTATTAATACTGGAGGGCTCCTCTACTAATGGGGACAATCTTGGGGAGCATTATCAGTGCTGGGGTTACTGTAGGATGGAGTGTTACTAATAATGGAATTACTACTGGTAGGACTATTACTATGGGGGGCACTATTATTTCTTCTGGATAGTATTTGGGGGTATTGGCGGGCACAGCGAGCAGCAGGATAACACTGTGGGGACTCCAGGTTGGGGGATGATGATAGAAATGTGAGGAAGCTAAGATGTCCGTGTGTCACACTCTGCAGAGACGAGAGCGGCTGAGAGAAGTTGTCTGGACAGAATGGACAAGATGATGACAGAGAAGATCTACATCAGAGGAGACGTCACCTGGAGGCCCTGGATGTGAGAGGTATGTGCTGCTGTATAGCAGGGGTGGGGCGAGGGTCGACATAGAGAATTGGGCCATATTCATTGGGGCTTGGGCCCCGGATCTTTTGAGACCCTAGCAACGCCCCTGGCCGTGAGTGAGGGGAACTCATTGCTGTGAGGGGAGGGGGAATGTGGTGTATTCTGGGGCCATGAGGGTAAAGATCTTTGTGAGGTGCTTTATGGGATGTAAATCTGTGAGGGAGTGCCGGAATCAACAGAATGTAACTGTGTTGTTCTTACATTATTACAATATTTGGGGCCCCACTTTTGATTTTGCCCAGGGCCACATTTTGTCTAAAACCGGCCCTGCCTTCTTCCTTCTCAGAGCGCAGGGAGCTGATGTCCTGTCAGTCACTGCTCAGCTCCCTGCACTCCTTCCCTTCTTCAGGCCCGCTGCACAGAGAATCGTGAAGCCGGGAGATTTCTCCCTGCTTCACCATTCAGCCTGCAGGCATGATCACCCTGCCGGCTGGTGTGGGCGGAGCCTGCAGCCCGGAATCTGCATAAGCTTTACCCACAAAGTCCTGCACAACGATCGATGTCTCCAGAATAGGGTTGCAGCGGTAACCGGTTCCACGGTATACCATGGTAATGAAATGCACGGTTATCAAACCGTGGGCATTTGCTTATTACCGGTAAATGGCAACAAGACTTTTTAGTCTTGTCGCCATTTGCGCCTGGACTCGACCACATTACTGATACTAGGCTGCGCTACTGCACAGCCTAGTATCAGAGGACATGGAGAAGATAAAATAAAAAAAATCACTTACCCGTCCGGCACTCCTCCTCTTTTCCGGGTCGCGCTGTTCTGTCCTGACCGCGTACAGCGTCAGGACGTAGTGCGCGCACTCTGACCTGACGCTGCACGCTGTCAGGTGACAGTGCAGCTACGGGAGACTAAGGAGCGCCGGACACCGGAGAGGAGCCGCAGCGCAGGACAAGTAAGTGATTTTTTTTATTTTATTCAGATGGTGGGCTGAAGGGGCCACAGTGGGATGATGGGGGCACAGTGGGCTGATGGCACAGTGGGCCGATTTGAGGTCTGAAGGGGGCACTGGGGCTGATCTAAGGTCTGAAGGGGGCACTGTGGGCCGATCTGAGGTCTGAAGGGGGCACTGTGGGCCGATCTGAGGTCTGAAGGGGGCACAGTGGGCCGATCTGAGGTCTGAAGGGGGCGCAGTGGGCCGATCTGAGGTCTGAAGGGGGCACTGTGGGCCGATCTGAGGTCTGAAGGGGGAGCAGTGGGCCGATCTGAGGTCTGAAGGGGGCACTGTGGGCCGATCTGAGGTCTGAAGGGGGCACTGTGGGCCGATCTGAGGTCTGAAGGGGGCACTGTGGGCCGATCTGAGGTCTGAAGGGGGCACTGTGGGCTGATCTGAGGTCTGAAGGGGGCACTGTGGGCTCATCTGAGGTCTGAAGGGGGCACTGGGGCCGATCTGAGGTCTGAAGGAGGCACTGTGGGCTGATCTGAGGTCTGAAGGAGGCACTGTGGGCTGATCTGAGGTCTGAAGGGGGCACTGTGGGCTGATCTGAGGTCTGAAGGGGGCACTGTGGGCCGATCTGAGGTCTGAAGGGGGCACAGTGGGCCGATCTGAGGTCTGAAGGGGGCACAGTGGGCCGATCTGAGGTCTGAAGGGGCACTGTGGGACGATCTGAGGTCTGAAGGGGGCACTGTGGGCCGATCTGAGGTCTGAAGGGGGCACAGTGGGCCGATCTGAGGTCTGAAGGGGGCACTGTGGGCTGATCTGAGGTCTGAAGGAGGCACTGTAGGCTGATCTGAGGTCTGAAGGGGGCACTGGGGCCGATCTGAGGTCTGAAGGGGGCACTGGGGCCGATCTGAGGTCTGAAGGAGGCACTGTGGGCTGATCTGAGGTCTGAAGGAGGCACTGTGGGCTGATCTGAGGTCTGAAGGGGGCACTGTGGGCTGATCTGAGGTCTGAAGGGGGCACTGGGGCTGATCTGAGGTCTGAAGGGGGCACTGTGGGCCGATCTGAGGTCTGAAGGGGGCACTGTGGGCCGATCTGAGGTCTGAAGGGGGCACTCTGGGCCGATCTGAGGTCTGAAGGGGCACAGTGGGCCGATCTGAGGTCTGAAGGGGGCACAGTGGGCCGATCTGAGGTCTGAAGGGGGCACTGTGGGCCGATCTGAGGTCTGAAGGGGGCACTGTGGGCCGATCTGAGGTCTGAAGGGGGCACTGGGGCCGATCTGAGGTCTGAAGGAGGCACTGTGGGCTGATCTGAGGTCTGAAGGAGGCACTGTGGGCTGATCTGAGGTCTGAAGGGGGCACTGTGGGCTGATCTGAGGTCTGAAGGGGCACTGGGCTGATCTGAGGTCTGAAGGAGGCACTGTGGGCTGATCTGAGGTCTGAAGGGGGCACTGGGGCCGATCTGAGGTCTGAAGGAGGCACTGTGGGCTGATCTGAGGTCTGAAGGAGGCACTGTGGGCTGATCTGAGGTCTGAAGGGGGTACTGTGGGCTGATCTGAGGTCTGAAGGGGGCACTGGGGCCGATCTGAGGTCTGAAGGGGGCACTGTGGGCTCATCTGAGGTCCGAGGATTAGTGTATCTTTTAATAATATATGTAACAAACTGTGATACCATGATAACCGTAATACCGCGGTATTTACTGAGACGGTTATCATACCGTGAAAATTTCATACCGTTGCAACCCTACTCCAGAAGGTGGGTAGGTACTGTGTGTTTGTTTTGTTTTTTGTTTTTAACACAGAGAGGGCACAGGTGACATTTCTATTACAAAGGGGACAGAGAGGAGAGGACATTAATACTACAAAGGGGCAAAGGGGGCACAGTGGGCATTACTATTACAAAGGGGGCAAGGTGGGCATTATTACCATAAGGGGGACACAGTGGGCATTACTATCATAAGGGGGGCACAGAGGGCATTATTACGTCAAAGGGCAAACAGTGGGCATTACTACCATAAGGGTGGCACAGCGGGCATTACTGCTAGAAAGGGGACACAGAGGCATTACTACTACTACTACAAAGTAGGCACAGTGGGCATTACTACCATAAAGGGGCACAAAGGGCATTACTACTATAAAGGGGCACAGAGGGTATTACTACTACTATAAAGGGGCCACAGAGGGCATAACTATTATTGGGGCACAGAGTGGGCATTACTACTGTGAAGGGGGCACAATGGGCATTAATACTGTGAAGGGGCCACAGAGTGCATTATTACTCTGGAGGGGCACAGAGAGTGCATAACTACTGTGAGGGGCTATAAGGAGGGTATTTCCACTGTGAAAGGGGCACAGATGTTTCTGTTCCTCTGTGTGTCTGTCCCTGTGTGTCCCTGTCCGTGTGTGTGTCTGTCCCTCTGTCTGTGTCACCTTCACCATGCCCACAGTGTTATGTCTTGACATGGAGTCATGGAGTCCACGGGAGAGGCACAGGGAGGCACACTAAGGACGCAGGTAACACTACCACATGATCTACACTAGTGTTATCTGTGGTTTTACATAGGACTGCAGGTAACAGTACCGCATAATCTACACTAGCGTTATCTGTGGTTTTACATAGGACTGCAAGTAACACTACCACATTAATCAGCACTAGAGATGAGCGAGCACTAAAATGCTTGGGTGCTCGTTATTCGAGACAAACTTTTCCCAATGCTCAGGTGCTCGTCTCGAGTAACGAACCCCATTGAAGTCAATGGGAGACTCGAGCATTTTTGCAGGGGACCAAGGCTCTGCCTAGGGAAGGCTGGGTGAAAACCTGGAAACATCAGAAAATGATGGAAACACCATGGAAATGGACAGGAAACAGCAGGGGCAGCTTGC
>ONZH01004425.1:0-15397 GCA_900303285.1 Rhinella marina | reverse complement strand
CAACAGGCAATTTTTCAGGGGCCAATTGGCTCTCTTTTCAAACAATGTTTAGGGAGGGCAACCTACTCTCCAATCAATTTTTTAGGAGCGTCAACTACAGACACTCAAAAAAATTTTTTAGGCGAGTCAACTTCAAACACTGTAAAATATTTTTGGGAGGCTCATCTACAGTCATTTGACTGCAATCTCAGTCTGCCAAAGGCATTGGTGGTGTCACCGCCATGCTGTGTCAGGCTACGTTTTTGGGTGGATCACCTGCTTCCTCAGTCTCACTTGGTCACTCTGGGTTCACCGCCATGCTGTGTCAGGGTAAATTTTTGGGTGGATCACCTGCTACCTCAGTCTCACTTGGTCACTCTGGGTTCACCGCCATGCTGTGTCAGGGTAAATTTTAGGGTGTCTCACCTGCCACCTCATCTAACTTGGTGGTGTCACCGCCATGCTGTGTCCGGCTAAATCTTTTGGGGGCTCACCTGCTACCTCATCTAACTTGATCACTTGGTGGTGTCACCGCCATGCTGTGTCAGGCTAAATTCTTTGGTGGTTCAGCTGCTATCTTAGTCTAACCAAGCCACTCTGGGGTTCACCGCCATGCTGTAAACTGCAATCTCAGTCAAACTATGTAATTTAGGGGTTCACCACCAAGGTGTGCCAGACTACAAATTTAGTGGGTTCACCTGCAATCTCAGTTACAGACTGTCATTCAGGGGTGCACCACCATTCTTTTTCAAACCAAGTGTTTCTGAGGGTCACCTCCAGGCTCTCACCCACAATTTTTTGGAGGCTCGCCACTACGCTGTCGCCCAAAAGTGTCTTGAGCGTCACCGGAGGCCTCTCCCCCACAACTTCAAGGAGGGTTACTACCCGGCCCTGGCACACAAACATTGTCTTGAGGGGCACTAAAAGGCTCTGCACCCACCCACGTGTGGAGACTAATGGGTGGGTGCAGTGTGCGTCTTAGCCCGTCTGGAATTAGGAAAGCTGGGCACTGTGCTTGCAGGTCTTTGTGTCTGCTGTGGACAGGGTGGGTGTGGGGTGCGTGTTTGCCTGTCAAGGAAGGGGAGAGCTAGGCACTGTGCTGGGAGAACTTTGTGTATGCTGTGGACTACTGGGTGGGTGTGGGGAAGGAGACGCTTATGCCTGCGTCCTGGGGCGGGGGATAGGACAGCAGTGCCAGCATGGGCAGTCGTGTCACCCGCAGGCAGTGATGGACCTTCGTTGCACCAAGTTGGGTGCTTTCCTAACATGTGATGGACATGTGCCTTGCCCATCTTGGTCTGGGTCAGCACAATTGACTTGAGGGTCACCACCAGGCGGTTGCCCAGAATTTGGTGTAATGGTACAAATAGGCAGCCTCAGAGGCATCCATGCATGCTGTCCCTGCTGTTTCCTGTCCATTTCCGTGGTGTTTCCATCATTTTCTAAGGTTTCCAGGTTTTCTCGCAACCTTCCCTATGCAGAGCTTTGGTCCCCTGTAAAAAATGCTCGAGTCTCCCATTGACTTTAATGGGGTTTGTTATTCGAAACGAGCACCCGAGCATCGGGAAAATTCGACTCGAATAACGAGCACCCGAGCATTTTAGTGCTCGTTCATCTCTATTGTTCATTGTTAATGGCCGTGCGGCACCTTCAATTTTAGAGGAAATATTGTTAGGAAAAATATTTACTTGTACGTTAAGCGCAAGTGCTGCCAACAATTTCAAGGAAGAAGCACTCCAATACACCTTTATTACACATAAAGGAGGGCATCAGACACACCCTTGAAAAATTAGATGGTGAACTGACCATCTAAAACATTATGGTTGAGGGCCTGCTGGTGAGCTGACCGTCTAAAAAATTATGGTGCAGGGCCAGCTAGTAGCCTAATAATCAGTTTCATATGATGGAGGATGAGGAGGAAGAGGACGAGAAGAGGAAGGGGTACATGGGAATACAGTGTATTCAGTACATCCTAAAAGCCACATTTAAGGTTCCTTCATGTTAAGCCGCTTTCCTCTGGTGGAGTAGAGAAGTCGGGGCAATCCAGGCCTTGTTGATTTTAATAAGCGACAACCTGTCAGCATTGTCAGTTGACAGGCGGATGCGCTTATCAGTAATTATAGTAGAGCGCCAGTTCGTGCCACGTGTCCAGCTTAGACACCCAATAATTATACGGCACAGAGGGATCGCTGAGGACGTTGACCTGGTCAGCTAGGTACTCCTTTACCATCTTCCAAAACTTTTCCCTCCTTGTGACACTAGGCCGTTCATCAGGGTTAGGGTGCTGGCAGGGTGTCAGGCCTTGGAGAGTTTCGCCCTGCCTTTGTTGGAACTTCTGTGTGTTCCCCTCGTCTCCCCTCCTTGGGTGGCCAAGGAAATACGTACTCTGCCGCCAGCGTTGTCAGATGGAAATTTTTGGAGCAATTTTTTACAAGGGCCTTCTGGTATTGCAACATTTTACTTGTCCTCTCCACTACAGGAATGAGAGATGAGAAGTTCTCTTTGTAGCAGGGGTCGAGAAGGGTGAACAACCAGTAATCGGTTTTGGCTAATATGCGTATAACACGAGGGTCACGGGAAAGGCAGCATAGCATGAAGTCAGCCATATGTGCCAGAGTTCCAACAGACAAGGCTTCACTCTCCCCACCAAGATGAGGACTCTAAATATCCTCCGCATCCTCTTCGGCCCATCCACGCCGAAGAGATGGTGTAAACGTGCTATGGCTATCCTGTGTAGCGGTGGCAACCGTCTCCTGCTCCTCCTTGTCCTCCTCCTCCAATTCGCGCTGAGAAGACGAACCGAAGGTGGTCTGGCTATCACCCTGTGTAGGGTCTTCCCCCATTTCCACCTCTTCCACACGCAGAGCGTCGGCCTTTATTGTGAGCAGTGAGCTTTTTAGTAGACACAGAAGTGGGATGGTTACGCTGATAATTGCATTATCGCTGCTCACTATCTGTGTAGATTCATCAAAGTTGCATAAAACCTCACAGAGGTCAGACATCAATGCCCACTCATCGCTTGTGAAGAGCGGAAGCTGACTGGAAAAGCGCCGACCGTGTTGCAGCTGGTATTCTACTACTGCCCTCTGCTGCTCACAAAGGCTGCCCAACATGTGGAAGGTGGAGTTCCATCGCGTGCTCAGGTTGCACAGCAGTCGGTGAGCTGGCAAGCGCAAGAGCTGCTGCAGCGTTGCCAGGCCAGCTGAAGCTATAGGTGACTTGCGGAAATGGGCACACAGGCGGCGCACCTTCACCAGTAGCTGAGGCAAATTGGGGTAGGTTTTGAGAAACCACTGAACCACTAAGTTGAAAACATGAGCCAGGCATGGTATGTGTGTGAGGTTGCCCAGCTCCAAAGCCACCACCAAGTTGTGGCTGTTATCAGATACAACCATGAATGTCTAGAGCCACAGCTCAGCCTGGTCCCTTATGCCCTGCCACAGCTCTGCGGCGTTGTGCTGTTTGTCACCTTGGCATATGAGCTTCAGCACGGCCTATTGCCGCTTACCGACTGCTGTGCTACACTGCTTCCAGGTACTGAGTGAAGTCTGCCTGGTACTGCAAGATGGCAATTCTGCGTGGAAAGTGGAGGAGGAGGTGGAGGTAGAGAATGAGGGGTTGTAACCGCTACTGTAGATGGTGGTGGAAATCCAGATGGAAGTAGGGCCCGCAATTCTTGGCGTGGGTAGCAACTATGCCATCCCAGGGTACGATTCGCTCCCAGCCTCCACAACATTCACCCAGTGTGCCGTCGGGGAAATGTAGCATCCCTGGCCAGAAGCGCTTGTCCATGTGTCAGTTGTTAAGTGAACCTTGCCAGTAACTGCATTGGTCAGGGCCCGGGTTATGTTTCTGGACACATGCTGGTGTATGGCGGGGATGGCACACCGGGAAAAATTGTGGTGGGGTAATGAGGGACAGCCGGCGCTATCAGGCTGCGAAAAGCCTCGGTGTCCACCAGCCTAAACGGCAACATTTCCAGGGCCAGCAATATGGAAAGTTGCGTGTTTAGAGCTATGGCCTGTGGGTGGGTGGAAGGGTATTTGCGCTTGCGTTCAAATGCCTGGGGTAAGGACATTCGAACGCTGCGCTGGGACACTGAAGTGGACGTGCTGGATGATGGTTCTTGTGAAGGTGCAGGGCATGAGGCATCTGGGCCTGCATCTTGGACAGCAGGTAACAGAGGGGAAGAGGAGGTAGTGGATTGACCTGCAGTCACAGATCATGGACCCCGGCATTTGGGCCCACCTTTTAGGGTGCTTTGCTGCCATGTGGCCGATCATGCTGCTGGTGGTCAGGTTGCTGGTGTTTACACCCCTGCACATCTTGGTACGGCACCGTTTGCAAATTACAAACCGTTTATTGTCAGCGCTTTCCTCAGAAAACCGCCAGACTGCAGAACACCTAACCCTTGGCAAGGGAGATTGCCGCAAGGGGGTCCTCCAGGGAACAGTTGTGAGCCTGGTTGGCGTGGCCTGCCTTCTCCATTTTGCCACCCCACTGCCTCATCTAGCCTTTTGTGGTGCTGCAGATCCCTCCCCCTCTGTACTGCTGTCCTCGCTTGGCTTGCCACCTTCCCAGGTTGGGTCAGCGATTTCATCGTCCACCACCTCCTCTTCCACTTCCTCACTCTGGTCCTCCTCCTGACATGGTGACCTAATAAGAACCTGACTTAACTGCAGCACATCCTCATCATCAACTTCTTGAAGCACTAGTTGCCCTGGACTTATTGCCAACTGTGTCTCATCATCATCATGCACCTTGTGAGACGCTACTTGTTGTTCCACACCGTTATCTTCTTCAGACTGTGGATGCTCATGAGTTTGGGAATCAGGGCACAAGATCTCCTCATGTCCCACTTCAAGTGGCCTTGGCGAGAGGCCCAAATCAAGGAAAGGCAATGAAAAAAGTTCCTCGGAATATCCGAGTGTGGGATCACTTGTTTGCCCAGACTCTGCATGGTGGGAGGAAGGAGGATCAGGGTGAGGATTTGGTTGACCAGACTCTTGGCTACTGAGACTGAACTTTGTGGAAGAGAGGGTGATGCTGAACCGACTGGAAGCATTATCAGCTGACATCCAACCGACTACCTGCTCGCATTGGTGCGACGACAAAAGTTGGGTCTTGCGCCGCCCTGCAAACTGTGAAATGAAGCTAGGAGTTTTGGATGACTGTTTCTTGGGCTCTGCCAGCAGGCACAGTTTCACCGCGCCCAGAGCCAGCATGCCCACTTCCCCGTCCCTTACTGCTCGCCTTGCGCATATTAAATAGTATATATGCAACTTTGTCACAAGTACAGTAGTGCAGATTTTTATTAACCCTTTCAGTACAGGAGGTTTTTTCCGGTTATGCAGTTTCGTTTTGCGCTCCCTGCCTTCAAACAGCCATAACTGTTACATTTTTCTGTTCACATAGCTGTATGAGGGCTTTTTTTTTGCGGGACAAGTTGTGCTTTCCAACGCCACCATTTAATATAGCATATGATGTAGTGGGAAGCGGGAAAAAAATTCCAAATCGGGTGAAATTGCAAAAAAAACGCTATTCCGCTACAGGTCTACGGGTTTCTTATTTACAGCGTTCGATGTTCATTAAAACTGACCAGTCATTTTCATTCTACTGGTCAGTACGAATCCGGAAATACCTAATATGTATAGTTTTTCCTGCGTTTTGATAAAATTATTAGAAAGTTGCCCTTTTTTTTTTTTTGTCATATCTTGACCCCTATAACTTTTTGGTATTTATGTGTACGGAGCTGTATGGGGGCTCATTTTTTGCGGGGCAATCTGAAGTTTTTATTGATACCATTCTGGGGTGTGTATGACTTTTTGATCACTTTTTATTTAATTTTTTTTAGAAAAAAAAAAAGCGACAAAAAACAGCGAATCGCCATTTGGACGCTTTTTTCCGCCACACAATTCGCCGTATTGGATTTTTTTTTTATATTTTAAAAGTACGGGCGTTTTCGGTCACGGTGATACCCATGATGTCTATATTTATTGTTATTTAGGTATTTATTTTTTAATTATACGGAAAGGGGGGTGATTTGAACTTTTATATAATTTTTATTTTTAATATATTTAACATTTTTTTTATTAGTTTAAAGCTCAAATATGAGCTAATATATTGTGTTTTTTTTTTTCTTTATGAGCAATCAGGGATTTCCTAGATTGAGATAAATCCAAGAATTGCTCATTTCTTATCCTGGCCTGCCATCTAGTGGCCAGAATAAGAATTGCACTTTGAAAGCTGTAAACCTCATCAGCGAGGTTTACAGCTTTCAGATCGTGTACAGACACCCCGATTGGCCACACGGGGTGTCTGTACACCACCCGGAAGCGTACGCTTCCGGGTAAAGACGCAACTAGATGCCATGATCACGTGTGATCACAGCATCTAAAGGCCCAGCAAGACGCAGCCGATGGGGTAAGTAGCAGCAAGTCTCTGCTGTTAGAAACAGCAGAGACTTGCCGGCCATGTGCCCGCATCACCCCAGCACCGAACATGTACGGCGCTGGGAGTCTAAGGGTTAAGTGTATGATCAGAAAAATGTCACCAAATGTCAAATATTTAGAATGCGCAAACGTTATAAAGCAGGCGCAGCTGAGGTACTGTGGCCTTAATTAACGGCAGAAAAAATAGCAACGGATGTCAGGTATATAGAGTACAGAACGGTTCTAATGCACACTCTATGCACGTGGTATTAGCATCAGGCACACTTGCGTTCTTTTTGCCCCAAATTAAAAAAAAAATGCATCCAGATATAACATAGGACTTTTGTGTCTTTTGAACAGAACTACTAGCCCTGCCTAGCCAAATCCTATCCCTACACTATATGCGCCTCCTTGCGCAAATGTTATACAGCAGAAGCAAAAGAGTACTGCGGACGTAATTAACAGCAGAAAAAATAGCTAAGGATGTCGGGTATATAGTATACAGAGAGCAATACACCATGCACCAGCTGCGCAGGTGGCGTTAATGTCAGGCCACTTTGCGCAATTTTTAACCCCTTTAAAAAAAAAAGCTCTCCCTGACTCGGTATGATCCAGTCACATGTCACCGGGTGCTTTATAGATGGCATTACACTGGCATTACACTGATTAGATGGCCGGTGCTTCCCGGCCATCTAATCAGTGTAATGCCAGTAGCAAACATGGCTACTGGCATTACAGTGAATGCCAGTACTATTCCGCACGTTAATTGGCTAATTAGCATGCGGGGAGGGGACTCGAGGATGGCGCTCGAGCACACACGGTGTTCGATCAAATATCGCGTGGACCCGAGCGCTGCCATGTTCGGCCAAATATAGTATTCATGTTCACTCAACACTAATGAATACGTACATGTAGGAATAAATAAGTAAAACTGACACAGAATAAGTCTCCCTGCACTCCCTATTCAATATTCTTCTATTAACAACATTGTCCCTAGGGCATAAGTGTTTGCCATGTCTCTCCCTATGCTCAGCTCACAGTACAATGGCTGAGACCACGTGGGATGAGGGCTTCATAGGAACGTGTTTGTCTTAGGGAATGGCTACCTGTGGTTTGACTGGCTGAGCAACATTATGGATAATCTTGTGTCTCCACTACACTTGGTTTCACTTTATATTATGTGCAGCCAACATTTTAGGAAAACCTGATTCAATACAACAAAGTGCGATTTTTCGCAAATCGGTTTTCCTAAATTTCAGACTGAATTCCTCTTCGCTCAACGTTACCCCTGGGTGATACATATAGAGCTTAAACATCTCCAGACTCAATATCTCAAAATATTGTTGCTTTTCAAAGCTGTTTTTGTGTCACTCCTCATGGGATATGTTGAACCAAGAAGAAAGTTAAAGGGGTTGGCCACCCTAAGTATCAAAAATCCAAAGTGCCCCAGACAATAGCCAACACCATGAAGGTGACATGTACTGGCTGTATGTCCTTTATCTAACCTGTTCACCATGAAACACTTCCCTGGAGGAGCTCCCTCAGACAGGCTGTGTGGGAGGAGCAGCTGCAAAGTGAAAGTAAAAATCCCAGCATGCACTGCAGCAAGCATGTCTAGAGGAGCAGTCACATGACCTCCCCGCCCACCTGTGTTCCCATAGAGACAAGAGCCCCTTAGATAATATCAATAACTATGTTATCAGTGAATAACTGTTGTACAGACAGCAATAGAAAGAACGCCCCAGTCCCACCAGTAAATGGGGAGGAGGGGGGTTACCCTGTTCATAAATTTGCTGTGGGGCCTAGTCATTTCTAGTTGTGCCACTGGCTGTAAGACATGATCAGGATTAGGGGGAGATTTATAATTTCCCTTGTTCCTAAAAAGTGGCGTTAAAAAGTTGTAAACTATGCAAATTTTTATGTTTTTTTTTTTTTTTTTTTTTTTTAAAGGAAGTGACAATGGCAGAGAGAGGGCATGACCACCCCAACATATTTATGTTCATTTTCACCAGTTTTCTGACTCAAATGAAGCCAGAAATCTATGGCTCTTAACAGAAATCTAAGCTCTTAGCACGTCACTACATATAATGTACAAGAGGTCACATGTCACTATATATAATGTACAGGGGGTCACACATCTGTATATACAGTATAAAGGGGGTCACTGTACAGGGTTCATGGATCTCTATATGCAGTGGTGGGGGGTCACACATCAGTATATACAGTGTATGGTGGTGGGGGGTCAACTATTACTGTATACAGGGGGTCAGATATCACTATATACAGTATACAGTGGTGGGGGTCACATATCACTGTATGGGGGGCATCATATATCACTATATACAGTGTGCAGGACGGAGAGGGCACATATTTACAGATGAGACCAGTGACTGCTGATATCGCTGACCTCAGCCATACTGACAGCTCAGAAGGGGTTAAAGCTCCTGACCTGTTGGTCTGGCTGGAATAAACATGTCTGTGATAAGATCACATTGCAGAGTGGCCATAGACAGGACAGACACTGAGATTGCTCACACTTTGTTGTCCACAGCTCTGCTACATCACTGCAGTCAGTGAGCTCCATTACAGCTTTTCCTCAGTCTCCCTTCCTCCTGCAAAGTTTCTTTATTTCAGCTGTTAACAAGTGTTGCTGCTAAGCCCCTGCCAGCCCTGTATAGTCAGGAGTACAGTCACAGCAGAAGGAAAGCATCTCTGACACAAGCAGGGTGCCTTTAGGACCCAGAGAGCAGTACACTCCTTCAGTCATGGACTAGGGCACGTTCAGGCATGGACAAGACAGGCAGCTGTGAGAGCAGGACAGAGGGGGTGTGGCTTCCAATAGCAAGGAAACCAGGCAGATCTGCTTAAGAAGATATATTAGTATGTGTAATTTCTCCCTGCTTTCTTTAGAGTTTTAAAAAGTGCTAACAAAGTGGCCAACCCCTTTAAGGAAGGAAAAATCGGTATATGAGCACATGTAGTAATTTTTTGTTGTAAAACTCCTAATTGTAATTGTCCAGCAGTCTAAAAATGTATAAGAACAATATCTCTCATGTCTAAAAACCAGGTGTACATTCTGAAAAGATGCATACATTTTTGTATCAACAAGCTGGTTCTTATACATGGTATCAGACTGGCCTGAATTGGCTTAAGCTTTGTTCAGATTTATTGATTTCTTCCTTTAAAAAAACTGCAACATTGTACATCACTTACCTCTGATGGATCCTCTGCAGCAGAGACCAGATCCCTATGCAGGGGTGAAAAGGTGTAAACCAGGCGGGGACCTTGACAATGGCTTTAGAAGTAGCCCCAAGCCAAATCTGTTCAGTAACATATTTGCTCCACATCTGCTTCATAATACTGGATTAGATTTGATTTTCTGTTGCACAGACCATAAGGAGATGTACCAAATTTACCAAAAAGGCTTGTTTCTCTTAATATATATATATGCTGGAGTAAGCACAAAACGCGTTGACTGGCATATGACATGCCAATCTTAATAAATTCCATAGTTTCAAGCAAAACACATTGCATAATACAGTCTTTTGGCTTGCAGTCATTTGGTTTGGGTAGGCAGCTATTATATAGAATGATTGAACCTATCAAACATCAGCAGGTATAGGGATATTTTTGCACAAACCTACAGTGTATGATGTATGGGAAAATGCTTATAGATATTATTTTGTGGCTGTCTTCTGGTCTTTATATCTTTTTGTTTACCATTTTTCAATTCTTTTAAAAGTCAGTAGTGTAGAGTAAGCTAAAAATGTACACTGAAGATTCCCTCTTGCAAAAGGAAATGCACTAGACAGGCGAATAAAAGCTTTTATTCTTTGATGAAATGCATGATCTGTATTTTAGAGGAAAGTTGCCTGACAATCTAGGGCCATTATTTTCAGCCGTTTAATTTTGTATGAGAACATGGACAACAATCCCATTTGTAATTTACAATTCAGAAGATTGTATTTGCACTTTCCTCACTCGGATAATTACTTTTATTTATTTTGTTATATCTTCTCTTCTTTCATTTTATAAAAGTAATTCCTTGCTTGCTTCTTTTCCATCATTATTCATGATTTGAAACAATATCTGAAAGCTTAATCTTGTAGACCAGGTTCTATTCTGCAAGGTAGATCTGTTCCTACTGAATTTGTTTCCCAGAAGGGTAATGTCAAGAACTGTCTGTAACTTGTAACAAAATTGGATATCTCTCGATGGGAAGAAAATTTAAATGGCAGTATTGTCTTATTACAAATGCTACATTTAAAAAGTAAAAACAAAAGCTTTCAAATCTGCAATGGAGATCTGTGGATATGTCAGATTTCACAAGCAGACCGCCCTACCTGTAAGAGTCTTTGTCTACTGTAGAAGTTATATTCTTGTCTTCATTCATGCTTTACACCAGCCAGAGCTTACCAAAAATTGTCAAGTCTCTTTGTGATGAAAGTCACAATATTTCATGTAGAATAGGTATGAGCATCATTTGCATAGTGTAAAAATAACTTTCTCCAACCCTTACTGGACTATTACTCTAATACCACATTTACTATATAAAATATATATATATATATTTTTTTTATTATTATTTATGTATAATATTATGTGTATAATGAAATCTACCAATCTTGCAGGAATTGTCTATTTTTGTATTCAGGTTTGTTGTCTTTTATACATGTATTAATAATGATAAAAATCTAAACTACTGGACATGACAATTTATTAAGAAAATTATTCTGAAATTTGAGTAGGAAAATTTCTGAAGTACTAGTTGGAACCTAAACCAAGTTCGGGTTCAATTTTTTAAGTGGTTTTCCACCAAAGTTATTCAACAAAGTCATGCGCGACTTCGCAAATAACCTATTTCGGCCCATCGTTGCCCATACAGTCTCCGTACAGTATTGTTCCAAAAGGTTTTGAACAAAGCGACTTCGGATGGCGCATCGCCTCTCTCAACACTAGTAAATATCCTAGTGTGACATGAGGGTTGCATGTTCTGCACAATATAAGCATGCCTTAGTGTAAAAATCTGGTTCATTATGACTACATAGTGTTCTCCATCTTCTAGGCATCTATATCCACAGAAAGCCTCACTGTGCTAATCCAGTTGTAATCAGTAGGAACTTTGCAGCAGACGTTCTGCTTTATCTGGGAGACAGACCCCTGGGCTGCAAAAAGTGACAATAGATTTCACTGTAGTTGTCACCACTAAGTCAGTGTTGAGTTTGCTTTTCGTGAACTGATAACCAACTTCTGCTTTCTTGCTTTGTCAACTTTGATTTTTTTGACATGATATCCTTGCTTTTTAATGAAGTTTGTCTATCTCTCAACAAACTTTCGTGTTCTCACATTAAAGAATGTTTGAAGATGACCTATGATCCACAAATGAACTACTTTCTTCACCCCAGAGCCCAGAGCCATGGCTGAATTGTCAATGTTGTCACCAGTTGTGAACGTAGACAAGAATATGACTCCTTCTTCATGGCTGACACTTGTGCGGTCTTCCTTGTACCTTTTTATTCTTTCATACACACTTCTTTGTGACAAATACTTTCTCAGTATTGTGCACCAAGTCTATTATAAATATCAAACCTAGACATACCCTCTAATCACAAAAAAATAATTAATTGCACGGAGCTCTTTTTTTCGTGCAAATCAAAAGTTGGGCAATTGTTTCCTGCATCACAATCTTAAACCAACTAATGTAACACAGCAGCATGTAGCTGGGATCACCTCAATAGTCAAGTTCACTCTATGGATCCTTCCACACAAGCTCTCCAGCAGCATTGCAGTCAGTATGGCAGGGCTCCAGATACCTGTGAGAACCTACCAGTACCTTGAGTCACTCCCAGTCCATCTAGCTTGATACTCTGGATATTAGCTGGTGGTCGTAATAATGTGATTCAACTGTGTGTGTGTGTGTATGTATGTGTGTATATACAGTGTGTGTGTGTGTGTGTATGTATGTGTGTGTATATATATATATATATATATATATATATATATATGTATATATATATATATATATATATATATATATATATATATATATATATATAATTTTATGCAAAATGCTAAAATATCAGGAACCAATATCATCTAGGTCTGTAAAAAAGACTGTGATATTTTTACATTCTAATGTATACTGAAATACAATGTCACGTTCTGCTGATGGCACACTCCTCAGCAGCCAAAGGCGCCAGCATTTTCTGACTTCCTCCAGCAACTTGATGAAAAACTGCGAGTATGGCATTTTCCCCCCACAACTGAGTGCTCGCTGCCTGCTCTTGCTGCCTCTGTGAACCTGTGCACCATTAGTTGTTTGCAGACAGGTAGGCTCCTGAGTAGCAGACGGTCTATCCTGGACACGTTTGGCTCTAGACCTCCCACTGCTGCCACCCTGCTAGCTCAGCCGTTGTCTCACGTATAAGCTGCCACCCTCATTCCCTGATGATGAAGAAGGTGCCTCTTTAACTGGCTCCCATGTGTGATTGGCTACATCATAATCCTCTACTGTCTGCACGTCCCCAATGTTACCCACACCAGTGTCAGCTGCGTGCCTGACCGGTTGCAACCCTAGCTCCCACACAGCTTTCATAGTCGCTACTTGTCCACCTGCTGGAGGCAGCAGCAGATCTCTCCTCTAAATCTTGGCTGGGCAATACCTGCTGATTTGTCCTCAATTTTTCTTTCCTTGTGTTCACTTCCTCATTCGTGCCCAGCACTTAGATAGGAAGGGACTGTTGTGCAGTTGCGGGCCTTTGGTTAGGGCAGATTATACAAGACTTACTGTTTCCTCCCGTGACATGCAATCAAAGATTATTCAATGCCCCATGCAAATTTTACAAACTTTTAGTTCTTAAATAAATAAGGAAGAGCATTTTAAATAGTTCACAACAACTAATATAACTAATGGTTTCTCAAAATTCAACACAGAATACTATTTTAATGATTACTTCTCTCAGAATTATTCAATTATTGATTTGTCATGAAGCCGAATTTCCTCGTGCTTCATGGTAACAAATCAGATTTTTTTTTCTAAAATGGCTGCTGTACATGTTACAAAGAGAAAGTGAGAAGCTTATGATCAAGGGATCACCCATAACGCTGTGCAGACAGCCAATCAGCAGATAGCCAGCCCCTGTGATGTCACAGCCCTATAGAAAGCCTCATCCTGCCTGGTCTCTGCCATTTTCCAGTGAACTTAGTGCAGGGAGAGACATTATAGGCGCTAGGGGCAGTGATTAGGAAATACTTTATTTACAAAATATTACTTTGGAACAGTTCAGGGCAGCTTAGAGATAGTGTAGGGATATAGTAGGGGATGCCTCATACAAACTATAAGGAGAGAGCAGGGACCAATAGAACAGTGTAAAGCTTGGCTAATAGAGAAGCTATTCCATTACACCTGCACTAATTGAGTTATAAAAGTGTTCTAATGCCACTTATTTTAGGTTGTTTGCATTCTTTTATACATAAGTAAATCCATTCATTATTGAATTCTATAACTGGGGTGAAGTTGTGGCCTGATAAAACTGATTTTTTTTTTTTTTTTTTTTTTTTGGGTGTTCACATTCTTTTATACAGTAACTCCATTGTTCCTTAATTCTGGGGTGAAATTGCCCCCTGATACTATACATTTTATGGTGTTCACGTTCTTTTAAACATAAGTACTCATTAATCCTTAATTATGTAATTGGGGTGAAATTGCAGCCTGATACTATAGATTTTGGGGTGTTCCCATTCTTTTATACATAAGTAAATCCATTCATCCTGGATTCTGGGGTGAAATTATGGCCTGACACTACTGCTATTTTATACTTAGCTACAGTTACAGTACAGTATGTCTAACAGACAAGTACCAGGGCCTTCTAAGGGAACGGGCAGTGAAAAAAATGTTTCTGGAGCTGGCAGAAGCACCTATCACTAGTGATGATCGAGCACCCCGATGTTCGGGTGCTCTGGCCGAACACTAGGTGGTGCTCGAGTGCTCGGCCGAGCACCCGAGTATAATAGAAGTCAATGGGAGAAGACCAGCCACCCCCTGCTCTGCAGAGGGGAGGGTGTCTAGTTGATAGGGAAACGTGAGAAAATGGTGGAAACACCACAGAAATGGTTAGGGAACAGCATGGGGAGAGTGTCTGGTTCATAGGAAAAGGTCAGAATCGTGACTTCTCCTCTTTCACTCCTTTCACTCGTAAAAGTACGCTAATAAACTGAATTTGTACGCATTAGCACACAATGTGTAGCATTAACATACAAATTCGTACGCATTAGCGTACAATATGTAGCCTTAGAATACAAATTCGTACGCATTAGCGTACAATGCGTAGCATTAGCATACAAATCATACGCATTAGCATACAATGCGTAGCATTAGCATACAAATCAACATGGCTACGACATTACAGTGAATGCCAGTACTCTGCCGCACGTTTATTTGCAACAAACGTGCGGGGAGGAGACTCGAGCATCGCACTCGAGCACACGCAGTGTTGGGCCGAACACCGCGATGTGCCGAGCATACCGAAGCTCAAGCGAATATAGTGCTTGGGCGAGCATGCTCACTCAACACTACCTATCACAGAACAAAAATCCCCTAAAATATAACTTTTATTAAACTATTAAAATATCAAAAATACACCTCCAAAGGATATTAGATAAATTAGTAAACTAGAACACATATATTCAGTGCCTACATAAGATGATATGACATACGTTGTTGATCAACCACCTAATGCAAATAAGGACCTGACGTCTGGATTTATAACTCATGGTTCCTTGATGGTAGGTATTTATTTAAGAATCGTCGTTACTCTATATGTCGGACCGGAAGTTCCTGTTTAGACCAGAAGTCCATATGCGCATCAAACGTGCTGGCCATGTGCTATAAATTGAGGCACCTGTGAAACCAAGGGTGCGTCCGTTACGTCTAGGTGCCAACATCCTGGTACTGCTCTTTGAGTTATTTATGAAGAGTCTAGTAGGGA